>JARFJB010000001.1:5052500-5055000 GCA_036346205.1 Vesta saturnalis
AAATATTCATTAATAGGAAGAAGATAATGGTATTGTATAATTTATTTATGAACTGGGGAGCAACCCCTGTCTCTCGTATTTCATAAGGACTTAAATAAAAATGTACTGGGGACATTGTACGTTAGCCAATTATAACACAAAGCTTAAAAATTGTGTGAGCTTTTTAAATATCTACATTTACTATTTTTTAGTGTCAAACACTAAATAATTAGCAGAGTTTGTTCAATCTGACTCGATATTAAAACCATCTCGTCCAAAATTTCGTTCAAATGATTTTGCCAATAGAGAACTTAACTACAAATTACTTTTTAAATAATGGTAAGGTAGCTATAGTCCGTAAAATGCATGATTGGGAATTTCGGCTTGGCGCTTTATTTGGCGTGCACATTCGTAGTCTGTATCTATTTCGTTCTAACACACAATATTTGGAAATAGAGAGAATGGAATGCTACATTATCGTTGCTACGGGTGGTGAACTAAGACGGACACTACACGTTTAAAACATCTGTATTTGTGTCAGTTGTGTTAGAAGGAGATAGTAACATTTGTTTTAGGAGTCCCTTTAAAAACTAAATTGTCTGTTGTAATCCTTTGACAGTGGTATTCAAAAGTTTATTTCGCGTGTTTGTAACTAACAATTACTGAAATATGTTATATTCCTTCAATTTATAAAAAAAATTAAAACGTAATTGAAAATATTATAATATAATTTATTTTTATAAACATGATTAGAATTCAATTATGTTATTAAATTGAATACAACATGGTAAATAATTTTCTTGATATTTTTCAACTACAAAATTACCTTATAATTAAACACTTTCTAAATAAGTACATCAAGGAATGTAGGGTCATTAATATATTATTATTTTACACAATGGAGTAATGTCTACAGGTTTCAAATTTGCGTTAGTACTGTTTGTATATTATTGTTGTAACAACCATAAATGCCAGGAAAGTTTTTAAACGAACGTTGCCATGAACTCGTGTTTAATGTGTATGAGCATTTTTGTCGCGAAAAGCATAATGTTGGTCCTCTGTGTAATGTTGACGCAGTGAATAAAAGAACCGGAGAAGCTTTAAAAATGATCCTCAATATCTTACACAAAATCGTCCAGAGTAAAACATGTGTAACATTTTAACTAAATCGTACAATTATAATAATGAATATTACATTAAATACTCATTTGCATTTTCTAAAAAATTTAATAACTGTAAATTGTCTGATAACTATGTTTTCATAAGTTTAGATCTTGTTTCTCTTTGCAGTAATATACCATTTTATTTAGCTAAAGAAACAACTAATAATCATTGGTATGAAATTTCTAGTAATTGTAATTTAAGTTTAAAATGTTTTTTGGAAATTGTTACCTTTATTTTTGATTCAAATACATTTTCCTTCAATAATAAATTTTGTAAACAAATTTTTGGAACTCCAATGGGTTCTAGAGTACATCCTATTATATCACATTATGTAATGGACGATCTTTTTTCTGATATTATATCTAAATTACCTTTCCAATTACCTTTTTTAATAAAATACGTAGATGACATAATATTTAATTCATATGATCCTAACCTTCAGTTTGCGATTGAAGACGAAATTGATCGCAGTGTTCCATTTTTAGATAGAAAATTAATCAGAAATTCCGAAAATGTTTTAATGTTTGATTGGTACATCAAACCTACAAATTCAGGGAGATTCTTAAATTATTTTTCTTTCCATGAACATAATACAAAAATTAATTTGGTTTTATGTTTCAAAAATAGAGTAACCAAAATATGTCATCCACAATTTCTTAATAAAAATTTAAAGATCTTAAAACAAATATTTTTAGAAAATTCATATCCTGAAAAATTGTTAAATAAACTACTATTTAGTAATCGTTTAATTCAAAATTCTAGTAATACTAATAACTCTATTATTGATCATAAAAGGTTTTCCACTTATTCACAATGTTACATCGAAGATCATATGTATTTTTAAAAATATATTAAATACAGAATATAGAATTAGAAAACAACCTGTTAACCCATTACAAAAAATTATTTCCAAAATTAAAAGGTGTAACACCCCCTTGTAAGAACTAAAAAATTATTAAACGAAAGACTTATTTTAGAAATGATCGAAATTTATATAGAAGATTCAACCATTAATAAAAGAAACGGACGTTGATAGTTTGATATCATTTACTGTAATATTTTAAATTATTATAAGAATACAGTTAAAACTAATATTAGATAATACATTTATTTACATAAATGTGTGTTTGCTAGAGCGTATGTGTTTGAATGTTTGTGTGTGTGGTTTAAACTTTCATGTTACATATGCTACCAGTTATTATGTCAATACTGTTTGATTTTAAAATTTTGTTTGTAAATTGAGTGGTTTATGCATTTTATATTTGTTTTGCCTATTATTAAGTTACTTGTAGGTCCTGACGAAGCAAATATATTTTGCGAAAGCTCGGCAAAACAGATCGATTTGAAGATAAGACTG
>JARFJB010000001.1:5062500-5072500 GCA_036346205.1 Vesta saturnalis
TAATTGCATTGACTGAAGATGTGGATCATGTTACTTTAGTGATGATTTCAAGAACCTATGAACTTTATCCGAATTGAGTTTGGCAAGCCCTTGTACCTAGTTGTTAAAAACATACGCTACTGATTTTTTTCCTTTTGCAATCTGCACTTTTTTCAGGTGAAGCTAGCTTTACAAGAGGTTTCTCATTTTTTATCACTGGCTAGAAAATAATCTTCATTCCATTATATAGTCCAAACGTCAACAGTATTCATTAATATGTCGAGTTTAACTATCAACTTCTTCAAATCTGTTTCACCAGATCTCAGTAAATCATATGATTCTTGCATGACCGTTCACTGGTTGGTTTTAATCTTACAGATACAAATTTTCAAACAACTAAATTTCATCATGCTCCGATTGAAGTCATATCCGTTTTTAATTATACGGTAATCTAAAAATAATTAATTTCACTCCATTTCAACATACTGATGGTCTTCGTCAAATCACATTAGCATAATCATTAGCGGCCTTATCTTACGAGTCAGATGTGGATGAATTTGAACGCCCATAATGTTTTGACAATATAGCTCAGTTTCCGTTAACGTTGTAAGCAAGTCTAGACAAATTCTCACCTCAATGTTGTGAAAAAGCTCTGTTTCGGCACTTCGTAAATAAAAAATGAAATAGTTGTACTTCAGTTACAAGTCATTCCAGGGCACATGTGCATTCCTACCTTTTTCTTTTTATAGTCCAAGAAGTCGAGTCTATAGCCAGAATATCTTTATTGTTACCGCGATCACTGTTATCGTGATTCGTGTAAAATTATACTAACGTCATTACCAATATCGAAGTTTGTAGCCAGTGGTAGTTTTGCGAGGTCAATCTATGAATGACCTATTTAAGCGCCACATTAAAAATTGTTTTATTTGAATACATATTTGTTCAATAAGTAGCGTAAATATGGATTAGTTCACGTCGTATAAACCTTTTCTGAACTTTGGATAAAATGATTTATTTTGTATTTTTAATGTTTAGTTGTGAATTTGAATTTTCAATTAAACAATAATGTATAAAACGAAATAGTGTATTTTATATGTCGCGTGATACATTTTCATTTTAAGGTTATTCTATAAAATTGAAATGAGACATTTCCATTAAATAGCCCATGTTATCCCATTGTGCTTGCAAAATGTATGTAACGTATTCATGGAACACTTCAAAAATTACATGCTTTAGTTTAACGTTCAGCACCACACTGATAACAGTGTCTACTTCTGATGGACACTGTTGACTATGCACTAACAGAAAATGTGAAAACAGAGTCGAATAAGCTGCATTTATTCAATTGGCTACAATTGATTTCTGCAGATTTTTGAAATGTGTATTCATTTGGAGTTTTGTTAAAATAAAGTGATATGATAAATTATATTGCGATATTATTAATTTTGATGGCAATATGAATTGGAAAATTCGGTACATCCGAACTACAGTTGTATATAATTCTAGTTGAACTTATAATCATAATTGCTCTACTACTAACTTCATAAGTAAAGTTTAGTTACTTAACAACGCGCATATGTCCGTAAGTCCGTCAGTTTTGCTAGTATCAATGTAAATAAAAAACTAAAACGAAATAATTTTGAATAAATAAAAATACCAACATATCATAAATTAAATTAAATTATAGATTGATATAATATGCAACTAAAAGATGCTACTTGTCAATTGGTAGCAAAATTTAAACATTCGTTAATTATTTTTCAATATATGAATAACGATCAACTTAACAGCAGAACGTGTAGATACCTTTTTCAGAAATAATTTAATTTTACATAACTGTTTTTTATCAAATCTCTTGGTATGAAACCAAATAAGCGTTAAAAGCTAATTTAATTAGTTAAATGCGATTTAAAGTGCGGAAACTGGATTTACGACATTTTTGACAGCGTGTAGCTTTAGAATCTTTTGCAAGTTGGCGTCCAATATCCATTACCGTTTATTTTACCTCAAAGTTTAAACGTCATTCGGCTATAAATCATTATTGTTGGTTTGCCTATTTTTATTATGAACGTATTGCAAAAGATGTTGCTAAATTATCCTAAAAAGTTGTATTATTTCATTTCTTTTAACTTTTGTTAGATAGACTGAAAGGTCGTTTGTTGTGCCACACTACACGTTTCTTATAATTAAAATTGATTACATTTGACTATACAATATTTTGTCAATTTTTGAAATAGGCATCGTTAGGTGAACAACCAAACTTGCCGAAGTATACACCGCCGCATTAGGTCGCTAAAATAAATAAAAACCAATCAAACCAACACTGTTATACTAAAACAGATCTCTAGGGCTTAATTAAGGCAGCATTTTGGTATGAAATCGTGTATATATTTTTTTGTTAATGCTTTAAAAATTCAAACTTTTTGATGACAATTACAGTTATCTTCTTCAGTAAATAATAGGTTTTTGAAAATTATTTAAGACGTGAAATAAATATATGAAATCTGAAAACACAAATGTAACACTGCTACAATAGTTAGGAAACATATATGAAAAAGTTAACAACGGGGTATATTTTTATTTTAGTAAAGATTAGTTAGATCTTTAACACACTAAGTATTTTTAAACCACCTAGAAAAGCACAGATCAAAACACCATCTAACGGATCAAGGAAGAGAATCTCAAATTAAATACGCTTTGGCATCTTGTAATTAAAAAAAGAAAAAATGGTATGCCTTAATTTAACTGTTAGTATGACCAGGTTTTTTGCTGTTTTTCCTAGACCTCTAAGTAAATGCTTTACCAATTAAATATCTTAAGTTATCGCAGGATTGCATTAATTTAAGACATATATAGTTAAAATTAAGGTAAAATTAATGTACAGTGTGACCCATTTAGAATGGAAACACCCCTGTAAATTTTGAAGTTAGTAACCTATTTCAACTATTTTTTTCTTTAATGTCAAATAATAGAAGATATATCCTGGGACAAAAGTTAAAATGCTTATTTTAATTTTCAGGTATAATACGATATTTTTCATACTCCAAAATGGAAGATTTTTATTAAAGATTTTTTTAATAAAAAAATTACTACTCCACTGGATTTAAAGTGAGTCCTAATAGCAATGACCAAAATTTCATAAAAATAAATTTAATAATAACGAAGTTACGACCACTTAAAGTTCTAAAACTCTACTAAGCTATCAGTCATAAAAGAACACTGGTATCAATAGTTATCCATTGAAACTATTTTTTTTAATATTTGTAACAATAAACCAAATAAAATAGTTTCACATTTAATGAAAGTAACGGAATTACATTTAACTTAACAAGCAATTTTTTTAGGGTTAAGAGAAGCATTTAGTGCACATTCTAATACTACGCTCATTACAGGTATTATTTTTACAACTAATATGCGGGGCACGATGAGCATCTTCTCTTAATTATTATACTTGTTTGAGCGGCTGGCAGACGAGAGATATCAAAAAATCTGCTTAGCCACTTCCGAACACTACGCCGTAGGTTAGGGTTAGTAGATCTTTTCTGCATATGTGGTATCAATAGTTACTTCGCTAAATTTTCGAAAACAATCTGCGTTTGTGAGTCACTCCTGTGTTGTAGTTTGGATGTTCCTTCGTAAAGACTATATTCACCGCCCTTTGTTTTATTATAATGGGTGATCATTTCACACTTCCTCCTAGCGTCATAATTGATAGATGCGTCGTGGTGCATGGTGCATTTGTTCTTTTTACGTGCGTAACTTACTATATATAAGTACGTTATTACATGAAGAGCAGACTACACGAACCTTTGAGGCTTTCATTTCTTTCGGAATGTCACGATTATTCTAACGTAGTGTACCTACAACAGTAATATTTTTATCCAACAGATAAATTGGTAGCGGAACGCTTGAGTCCAGAATTATGAATGCCACGCACAAGAGTTTGTACTACTTCAAGCCCCAGGTTCTTATGTGGAGGTTCTGCAGACTGGAGATCAACATAAACTAAACCATCCAGAGCATAAACAGACTTAGATTCACACATCCAAAATAGTTTAAGTCCATATTTTGCCGGTTTACTTGGCATATATTGAACGAATCAGCATCTACCTTCAAACCCAACGAGTTGTTCGTCAATAGTATCCGGTACGACGCAGGTATTGCATTGCTGAATGAATAAATCCCATACGTTGGACACCATTGCTAACTTATCGGTTTCCAGACGCGCATTCCGGGTTCTCTTGTCGTCAAATCTTACGAATCTTCGTATTTCTTCAAAGCGAAATATGGACATACTGGCTCGGTATATAGGATTGGCAAATTCACTACAAAATAGTTCTCTCGCGGGAACATCCCAGCTTATGTCAACTCCCGCATGATCAATCAACAGTTAAATCTTTCCACGGTTTTCCTTTTGCTCCGTAAACACGTCCCCGCTCTAAATTAGCATCGTTCACAATTTCTTGTACAATAACTGGAGTTACAAGTAACTGAAACGCTTCGTTTGGTGCTGCATCCATATGTTTTTTTGCTAGTCCTGGCACACTACGAATAATGTTGTGTCGTTGAATTTTATTTTTTGTTGGAGGTTTTAAACTCCAATCCAGACCACTTAGAGCAATGTAACCACTCATTCAAGAATTACCAATATCGCCAACATTATCCTCTGAATGATCAGAACTGAATCCAGAACACTCGTCAGACACCAATTTTCGAAATTTGTGTCTTTCGTGTCATCATTTTGTGCGTCTGACACATCACTTTCTTCAGAAGGCAGATCATTCAGCTGCCCACTGCGACACTGTCTCTTCATAGACACGGTCAACAAATCTCACGCTTTTCACATTCTCTTTGACGTCGTTATCATATTTCACAAGTTCACTTAATACAACTTTTATTATAACTGAATAAAGATCAGTTGTACCTACTTTTATTCATGTAGCAGTAATACAGGTTTCAACTTGCACCGACACGTACAATTCTGCGCAGCAGTGATTGACACATTATAACTATTAGCCTTGAAACTGGTTTTATAGGAACTAGTTGTACACGGGCTTCGGAGGCCTGGTTTATACGAGGTACTAATGGAAAAGATTTATTTTTCGATTTATAAATACCCCTGAATGTTTTTTGAATCAAGTGTGTGTTGAATGAATACGTGTTTGGAGCATATCTGAATGCTCAAGCCGATTGAAATTATTTTAAGCAATGTCTCAGGGCCTAAGAGGCCCGGTTTATGGATCCTAGTTTAAAAAAAAATGGATGAAATCGGTTAGTAACTTCAAATTTTACAGGGGTGTTTCCCTTCTAAATGAGTCACACTGTATTATGTGTATAATAACGATTACAATCCTTAAATATTAACAAAAAGTTATTTACTTATTGGATTTGTAGTTTAACTAGATACATTATCTTTGTATTTGTGAGCCGAGATCTAGACAAACGGAAAATGTCAGGCATCTCTATGCGCATCAACTACTAATGGTTATTCGCACTACTCATCACTAGAATTTAGATCTACTACAGCAATTCCACCTTTTTAGCACCGAGCTGGAAGAGTAGTGGTTACACGACTTGCTTAGCATTCGGGAGGTGATGGATTCGATTCACGTTACCATCGACCTTGTATGAGGTTTTTTCAGGGGGTTTTCCTCATACACATGTAGCGGAATGGTCACTGTGTATATGCACACCATGTGCGGCTACTTAGGCGAATTCTGGAGTAGTATTTTCCCCCTCAGAAGCCTAACTCCGTTCCTTCCGATCCTATACTGACCTCACCCATCCTCAGTCTTATACATACTGTATGTATGCATGCTGGGAATCCATGATTGTGGCTGAAGTAGCTGGGAAAGCTCAAGCAGCCCGCCCTCTCCCTTGGGGAGGGAATGAAATACTTGGCTTTTTCCATTTCCTTTCTTCCTTTTTAGTAAGGGATCTTTAACGTGTTCATCATCGTATTGCCACGGACCTACAGTTTTACTTCTTATCCAAGAAGAAGGATTGCTATGGTTTTTCTCTGTTTTAGAAAAACGTTTGAAAACGAAAAAAGTTTGAATCCGCGCCGCTCGGGTTAAAGGCGAACAACCTTTCCAACACCGAGGCAGCATTAACTAGATATTTCATTGGTATGTTAAGTTTTTAGTTATGAATACTTTTACCACATTAAAATTGAATCTTTTCACACAAGATCGTAGTTGACTTTTTAATATACGTCTCCCTACTATTGTAGCAGGCTTACGTTTATGTTTTCAGATTTCATATGTTTATTGGCATCTCAAATAATCTTCAAAAACTTATGATTTACTGAAGAAGATAACTGTAATTGTTATCAAAACGAAATTTAAAAAAATTATATAAAAATTATATAATTTCAAAACCAAAGCGAAATTTGTAAAAAAATTAATGTAAGCAAAATACACAATTTCGTACCCACTACTGAAATCAATTTCTATCTTTACCTGTAGCTTATGGGATCTTTAATTATAATTACATTATTAGTAGGTACTAGAGGATTTCAAAATTACTACCATGATTAAGAGTTAGCAATTTTATTGTTTTTACGTTATTATCTAAATAATTATAATATATATATATATATATATATATATATATATATATATATATATATATATATATATATATATATTACTATATATTCGCATGTTTTCTAATTGATAAAATATAGAAGTATAGAAGTTTAACTACAAATGCACGTTACCTCTATTACGATAGTAAAAACAAATCAATAACAATGTAAAAAAGATAATACAAAATAGAAAGCATTTTTGGATCAGTAGTCACTCGACTATCATTTTCGCTTTAAAATAGTCCATAGTTCTGAATGTAAACTTATAAGCAAGATATTAAAGGTAGGTATTAACATTCATAAAATACCCTTTTTTAGTACTAGTGGTCTTTGGCAACCTAAAAAATGTATACATGTATACAATCGCATTCAAAACATTTCAGAGTTTAAACTTCTTTTAAATCTAGATCATGTAATCAAAGTAAAACGTTTTTTGTGCCTTGGTTCTGTAATAGTGCATATGCAGACCGCAAATGCGTCCGGAAACTATGCGTTTTCCGGCCTTGGCCGACAAAAATAATACTAAATTACAGTTGGTATTCGTTATAGTGACAAAAATGATATTCGCCAAAATCGACATTTGACACAACACAAAGCCTAATCGCATTTCTGTGTACGTGTACGTACCCGTTATTATGTCCGTATTAGTTCCTTATACATTACATCTATAAATTATTATAAAATTAACACAATGGTAAGGTACCTACAACCTTCGAGTAATGAATAATTTCGCAATTGTATTTTTTAGGTTATTGGTTACTGTCAGTTGTCAGTATTGCCAACTTAATTTCAATAGGTACGAAAGTACAACAATTTTGTTTATGGATTTTAATAACAATTGTTGACGTCGGCACAAAAAAAATCTTGTGTATCACTCTATCATAAATTATTGAAATTTTTGTTGAATTTATTTTTTACAAGAACACAATGAGATAATTTTCAGAAATTAATATACCAAAGGTAATTAATATATTTACCTGCTTAATTGTACTTTCATTTAATCGGTCATATGTGTTTCCATGCGGTTGACCCAGTCTTCTTAAACATATGGGAAGTTTCTTCTCCATACTGAATGCACTTGTTAATTGTTTAAGAAACACTTTTAAATGTCAATAATATATCAGCTCTGTTCACACTAAAGCACCAAGGTTAATTTATAGTAAATAATTTGATGAATCCTATTAATACAAAGAATTTATGAGTTCATGGAGAATTAAGCCAAGCAATAAAAATTGTTCACTATTATCTAAAAGCACTTGTGAAGTTGAACTGTTGTATAATGAAAGTCACTTTTAGGTCTTAACGCTGTGAACGTTACCTTACATTTTACAACTATTTAAGTGAGCGAATCAAATAAAACTCACATTATAGTAAATTAATATTTAAATTTATGGAATATTAATGGATAGTGAATTATATGATTTCAATTTACTTGTAATTAGAAATTCCAAATTAAACCTTTATGTGACGAAACTAAAGGACGATAATTAAATTGAACTGTAGGTGATAATGCACATACTTTTAAATAGTAAATATTTTCAATTAATATTTATTTGTACTCACGTGTTTTAAATAAACACTACCTATCGTTTATTTATCAAGAACTAATTAAAGTAAACTGCCAACGAAATGAAAATATATAAATCCTTCACTTGCCTTATATACATAGTTATAATCTTTTTTATTTATATAGTAAAAATCATTGGTAAGTTATAAATACGTAATTGACAAAATTGGAATTTTGAAAATTTGTAGAAATCTAAGCGTATACGTGCATTATATCTCGTTGCCTTTGCTTGAAAGTATAATTAATTCTTTAAACCTGCGGTTTGGATAAAACAGTATTCCGGAAGTAGATTTTACAATATGGTATTTTTTTTATTTTATAAACTTATAATCAATCACTAAAAACTATTAAAGGTTTATTATTTTATTTACATCATACTAACACAAATGTGATTCTAAAATGATCACAACCTAAAAAACTGTTGCCTGCGTAATTAAAATACATATTCCCTTTTAATGACTAATGCGAATGAAGCGTTTAGATTGAAATGTAGCAAAATTTTAAGAAATTACGGTAATTACGTATTTAAAGTTTATTTCTACGCTAATATTAGTAGATAAGACCACATCGCCAATACAAGTAGGTAAACATACTTAATAAATAAAATAGTAACCAGATAATGGGTAGAGTTTCTTTGATGTATTAATGACCTTTATTATTAAATACCCTATGTAAGCCAATAATAGTATTACATACATGAAGTTATAATTTATTCAAGTACAACTATCACATAAATATACGTGAATAGCAACATTTGTGAAATGCCAGTTTACAGCATATGTTAATCACGACAAACCAAATTAGGTTATATATGACATGATTCGTTTTAAAAAAAGTGTACATACATGCGTTATTGCAATACATTAAAAATGATTGCTTTCAGTTTTAATTAGATAATTATCAATTTATTTCCTACTAAGCTTAAGCATTGCTAAGATTAAATTTTGAAGGAATTTAATAAAATCCCCAAGTTTGAAATTTAACCTTTATCATCTAAAGAAGTTTAGATTACAAGTAGTAGGACAAAAATAGCGATTAAGTCATTATTTATACAAGTACCATTATAACGATGTTATCTTACTTGTCCGGTTGATTTGGAAGTGAAAAAGTTAAAAACTTTGATCACAGGAAGAACAAAAAGTTTTAGTATTATTTTCTAGGTACAGGGTTATTTACTCTATACAACACGGAATATTGTGGCCAAAATACGTGACTTAAAAAGTTTCACTTTTGGGGTTTTGGGAGTCTATTATGATTACTGTTTAAAATTATTTTCATATTATACAGCGTGTCCCAAAAGCCCTAAAAGTATGAAAGTTGCCTTTTCTAAACTGAACTGCCTGTATTTTATGGCAATTTTGGATTCTCCGATACTAATAAATGTATGTTTAACCTTTAACTAGTCAGCCAACACAAACTTAAAGTCCTGTATTTCTTTTGATATGTTTTTTGACAATTATCTTACCCAATTATTCCTCAAATAGAGAATTTACAATATGTTACTAACCGTATAAAATTATACATTTGGGTTTTTCAGTTATAAAAGCAATAAATTAATGCGGTGCGTTTGAGAGGCTCCATTTGACGCCGCGCGACTAGTCACGTAGGTTTAAATCTTACATCGGATAATGAATATTTTGTTGTCCAGACGATAAGTTTTTGTCACGTTCTCCCCCTAAATAATATTATTATATTGATTTGTAAATAGAGGCAATAAAATAGCCGATTCTTCAAGATCGAACCTTAGATGTTGAAAGTTTTAGTTATACAGGGTTTCCCCAACGAAAAATTTACCCCCTACAATCAGAAAATCGAAAAATATTTCTAAATTCGCCGAGACCCGTCGATTTTTGTTTTTGGGGGAG
>JARFJB010000001.1:5077500-5267500 GCA_036346205.1 Vesta saturnalis
GTAGTTTAAGTTGTATAAGATGTATAGAAGCAAGAATAAAAAAACGCAACAAAGAATTTACACAAGTGTATCGTGAATAAAAGGAGTTTTTCACATAATACATACACAGATTCGTACAATTGCAATAATTACATATAAAAGAAATCATTTAGTAAACAAAACAATTCTAAATAAGCAAACTAAATTAAGTACTATCACCTACTACAAATCATGAAAAACACTGCCTTTTAAAAGTAAGGTGGGAATAAAGCAGTTTAGTTTACAACCGGACAAGGGGCGCTCAGTAATACCCGGCACACTGTAGTGCGACCATTTATAATTCACATTCGTCTACATACCGCTTTACTTTTAAAACAAAAAAAAACAGCTATAAGATTACCGAATTGAATTTCGACAAATGTTTCTCGTCATCTGTTCATTTGTTTGATATTTCCAAGCATCCTTACTAATTGTCTAAATAATAACTATGCACTGCGACCCATTACATGAAGATAGACAGTTCCTAAACGATAGATCATATATGCCTCCTACGACAACCCGCCTACCCCATGTGAGAAATATTTGGTCTTCCAACATGATACTTAAAGGAAAGATATTGACGGTAAAAGCATTTTTACTTATCCTTATTGCTTTCACTCCTGACAAGCGAGATAACAGGCATGTCGTGTGGCAACTCGTTTCGGTATAGGGCGGGACGGTTTATTTGCGTAGGCAATACAAAAAGGATCTACTTTTCAATTCTTTCTCCAGTTTGAACTCTAAATTTAACTGTTCTTATCTGTTATTGCTTTTGTGACCGCTCAGTACTGGGTCTTCTGGTAAGATAGAATCACATTATCGCTTATTGTTTGTCTCGCGAAATCTTCATCTGCATGTCGCAAGAAAGCGTGCCGTTTTGATGAATAGTCGATCTCAATACTAGATTAACAGTGAGTGTTTAATGATTTCGCCTTCTGCTCTTTAGTCCCTGAACCGTTTCAAATTTACTGTTCTACTTATGTTTATATTCTTCGAGATTAGTCTTGATTTATGCGATGTGGATATAATATAGTGGTTTTCCATGTGGAATGGAGTGTACTTGCTTGTAAAGATACTTATGTCAAATAAAAAGTTTTTAATAGGGAGTACTAAGCTTTAATAGTATACGGGAGAATGCCATCTGGACCAGATTAATTCTTAGGTTTCAACTCACAGATTGTATTTTTGTTTGGAAATAAAGGGATTGATACCTCGGGAACGGAGCATACGAAGTGGGTACCCACGATGGGAAACTGGTAGTCATCCACGAGATGTAAGAATTTTTAGTGATCATTCATATTTTGTTCAAGCGATGTCAACATTGTTAAATATGCGCCAATTTCGTTGAAACGTCAAACGTAATGCTTCGTTGCCAAAGAAATGAATTTATACATTAATTTTTTGTGAGAAATGCTCTTCCAATCTTCGGCTGTTCCAAGTGACTGTGTAGATTTAAGTCTGTTCATGAATTTCGCTAGTAAAAAAAGACAAAAACAGTTGCCACACAGTAAATGTATGTTTTGATAAATGTTTGATATGTATAATTGAAACTAGGTAGTTGAAAGTACTGTAGCACTCCTTTCTGACCTATACGATTAGATGCTGGTGTCACTTTGCAATTTGGTAATCAAATAATGCCAAGTTATAATCTTGTATGGTGATTTGCTCTAGTAGCACCTTTATATTTCTTTATATTTTTGCCCCCTTAAGTGACGGTTTCACAGAGTACAATTTAAGGATGACTCCATGTGTGGTGTATTACCAATGTATGCTTTAAGCGTAGTATGTCTACTTGCTAAATCATGGTGTCCTCTGAAACTAATATCGTGAAGTTTAAATTGATTGTTTTAATGGAAGGTCACCGTGTTCTAGTCGTTTATCCTTCACTTGTACTCTTTAATGTTCACAAAACTGGATTTGCGAATAATTTTAAACCTATACTCCCAAAATGCTCAATGTTGTTATATAATCAATCAATCAACCCGTTAATTACTAGAACAAGATTTGTTGCTGCTTCATTGCGGGAGTCAATATATATTTATACTGATATTTAACACTTACTTTAATAGAGTTAAGTATTCAACTCAACCTTTTATTTGGATTGTCGTGGACCTTCCCCAACAATTTTATTTTGAGGGTACTTAAAACAGTCAATTTAAGAGTTGCAAGGTCGTGAGTTATTAGATCTCTTTTTTTAAGTGTAAAGTTACGCGAAGGATCACGAAAGTTCAATCTATTTAATCTTTTGCTGCTTTTGGCTTCATTTCTGAATGGTGACTTGAAATTAGATTTCTTTTAGACAGGACACTACATAACTTAACTATTTTTATTTCGTTTATTGAATTACGCGTACAATACCGGTCTTCTTTTCAGTTATTCACACTATTAGTCAATAAATTATTAATTTTTTATATAAAAATAAAAGTTTCCACTTTAACCAGGGCCAATCACCACTTATATGCGTTTAGTAATATTAATTATAAAAATTTCAAGCAACAATATTTCATTAAATACAAATACAATTCAGATCCAGACCGTTATCTCTGTTTTCATTTTAAATAGGGAACAACTAACTGAGGTTTTAGGAACATTGAATGAAGGCGAAACGTAATTAAAGAGCGAACTATTATTTAACAGAGATTACGTTTGCCGCTGTTTCTAAATTGACTCCATTCCGAATTATACTTTTACAAATCATTTTAAAAATTATTAGATTTTACTGTTATTTTCCAAATTGGGTGTTATTTATTCATCTAGTTTGGGCTTGTGTTTTCAAAAAGGACAACGTAATTTATTACATTCAAAGCGAATTATATAAGGTATATGAAGAAAGTTCAGGGTCATCTAGTAAAGAATATCTAGCGGTCCCCGATCCCGCAGGACTAATTTAGGGTTAGGTCCTGCTGGTGCTCATAAGACATTTTGAGCTTTGCCTTAGGATAAAAGTAAGGCATTTGAAGTCAAATTTCTACCATTTTACGTCTTTTTACAAATGCTGCCCATATCCATTTCAGTTAGTTGGTAACCAGCTTATTTCTATAAGTACTGCATGACGCTAGCGAGGTTTGAACGTGTAACAACAGGTCGCAGAAAACGTTTTAAATTCTTCAATTACTAAAAGTGTTTGTAAAAAGGAACAAAGAGGTTAAGCATTACAATGAGCAAGTTTTGTTTGTTTATTTAGATGCAGTATGTATTTAAACTAAGCCAATTAGTTCGTGGTAAACAATTTGAGACAAAAGGATACTAAATTAATTTCATTTCTGAAGCAACGTTTTGGAGGCTACCAAGCTAAACAAAATGTCTTTTCAAAAAATAGTTGTAGTTTATTTATTTTCAGGTTTAATGATATATTTGTCAAATGGGCATTTTAGAGTTAAGAGTTTATCGTAATTATAATACGTATCTTTGTTACAGTTATTACGTGTGTTTTGTCATGTGATAAAGTTCACTT
Source organism: Vesta saturnalis (assembly GCA_036346205.1). NCBI lineage: Eukaryota > Metazoa > Arthropoda > Insecta > Coleoptera > Lampyridae > Vesta > Vesta saturnalis. The sequence continues at coordinate 5,080,973 of JARFJB010000001.1, forward strand.
GAAAATTTTAAATTTATGTAATTGGAGTCAAAACTTCTGAACACAACCTTGCATATATAATTAAAGTTTGGTGTATAATTATAAATACTGATATCGGAAGTAGTTTCTTTATGCAGCTAAAACAACCCGTGAAGGTGTAGATACCTAGTGTTAAAAAATAGAATATTATATTTTAAAATAGAGAAGTTGTTGCTAACAAATAAAATGAAGTTGAATAAAAAAATATATATGAAAAAGACATAAAAAGATTCTTTTTTGTGTAATAATTAATTAAACCAATATTAATCAACTAATGAAAGACAATTTAACTGGCGACCTATACTATCGAAGGAAGAGTCTCTGTCTGTAACCTGGTCCTTCAATAAAAATAAAATTGGTGAAGACAGATTTTTTAATTAATACCAACAAGTCTTTCTTAACACAAAATTTGGTACGTTCGAACCGGATCAAAGAAAAATAGAATATTTAATTTTTCAGAATCAAAATAAGTGTAACTGACATTTATCAAATAATACACGTTGTCAAATTCTGAAAATACGAAGGTTCTAATTATTTGCTCCCAGATTACTTACAAAGTATAATTTAAAATAAGTTAAATCTGAAGCGATAAAACAAGAAAATAAATTGAAGAGGATGGTTTTGGAATTTTTTAAAGCCAAATAAATTCTAACAAGAAGCAATCTAAAATCATTCCACTAAATTAAAACAAGAAAAAATTGGATCAAGAGGTAATCCAAAGGACATTATTCCATTAAACTAAGAATACGAAGGTACAAAAGAATAAACGGAACGAAGTGGTAATTTTTTCATATAAGTACCTAGCAGTAACCTTGTAAATTTGTTTTGAGTTTCTGTATTGTTAATCAATTTAAAATGAAAGATTTAAAGAAACTCAAAGCATCTAGAAAAATAATTAGAAATAATATTTTAAGCTTTGAACAATTTGTAAACAATTTTATTTCTTCAGATGAAGAAATCAGTAGTATAGAACCATTAATTGTTCGAAAAGAATTACTAATTTCTGAATTTAAGAGTTATCAAGATGTCAATTATGACATTTGTGCACGTAATGAAACTGATGAAGATAATTACAATGAAATTTTAAATATTTATTGTGACACTCTTGTAAAAATCAATGAGTTTGTAAATAGGTTTAACAAAAAGCAAGTCAATTCCTCCTTAGGTGATATTTCAAATGAAGGAGCAAATAGTTCTAACGTAAATATTTGTGATTTAAATCCGTCAGTCAAACTTCCTAATTTAGAAATACCTACTTTTTCGGGGAATAACATAACAGAATTTAAAGCGTTTATATCCTTATTTACGGCAATCATTGATAAAAATATAAAGTTATCAAAGGTGCAAAAATTATTTTATTTATTAAAATATCTCAAAGGAGATGCAAGAACATTAATAGATAAACTTCCCTTAATTGATGATAGCTATGATAAAGCTTTAAGAATGTTAAATGAACGTTTCGATGACGATTCAATTCTTACTGCTCAATACATTTATTCCTTAATTGATTTGCCTGCAGTTACAAAAGGTAGTTCACAACAATTAAGAGATTTTATTAAACACGCTAAACAATTAATCGGTGCACTTGAAAACTTAAACCAACCTGTTTCTGAGTGGAGTGTCATATTAGCTCACATATTTTTAAGGAAATTGGATAATAATACAAGGCAAGCATTTCAAGTGGAGAAATGTTCTAAAGAAATACCTTCAATGGATAAGGTTTTAAAATTCATCGAGGACAGAGCTGTAGCTTTTGAAGCGTCAAATATTTTAAATTCAATTGACAGCAGCTTTAATGAAAACAAAAGAAAATTCGTGACAAATATTACTACTACTAATAATAATAATAACTGTAGTTTTTGTTCTAAAGGTGGTCATCAAATTTTTCAATGTAGAAGATTCCAATTATTAAAAGTAAAAGAGAGAATTAACTTTGTTAAAAATAATGCATTATGTACATTATGTTTAAAAACTCATAGCATACATGAATGCAAATTTACTAATAATTATAAATGTAAGCACTGTTCTGAAGCACATAACAATTTACTACATGATAATGACCCAAGTACACCATTCACTACACATGAAGAATCTTTCAATGAACAAACAACTCTTCACACAACGAATACAACAAAAAACGTATTATTACCAGTAGTTAAAATTAAAATTTATAATTCTAAAGGTATGCCTTTTATAGTAAACGCTTTACTAGACTCAGCGTCACAAACATCGTTTATCACTAAAGAATTGTATGAAAGGTTACATATTGATGCTTTCAAAAATGATGTAAATATTGTTGGAATTGGTAAAATTAAAACTACGTCCAATTCGTCTGTTAAAGTGAAATTGTTTTCTTGTGTTATGAATTTTAGCATTAATGTTACTTGTGTAATTATTCCTACAATTACTAATAAGTTACCGACATTTTATTTTAACAAGCAAGATATAAAATTGCCTGACAAGTTGCCATTAGGCGATCCAAATTTTAACATACCTGATAAAATTTCAATACTGTTGGGTGCTGAAATTTTTGCATCTGTAATGCAAACAGGTTTTCTACAAATACCAAATAGTAAAGGTAAATTAATAAACACTAAGTTTGGTTATGTAGTAATAGGTAATATACAGGATTTGAATAGCAATAAAGAAACTTCATCAATTCTTTCATTTTCTTCAATGGTTTCTTCCTGTAACAGTACCTATAAATTAGAAAAACTAATGAGTAATTTTTGGCAAACTGAAAAGGTTCCAGAATTATTCTATGAGCGAACATCAGAAAATGATTATTGTGAAGAAGTATTTAAAAAATCTTTAATTCTTGTAAATAATCGTTTTCAAGTAGATCTTCCGCTAAAACAAGACATTACTAAAATTCACCTTGGTAATTCATATTTAAAGGCGTCCAATAGATTTTTTTTATTGGAAAAACGGTTGCACCAAGATGAATTACTTTTTTTAGAATACAAAAAATTTATAAATGACTACTTAGAATCAGGTGATGCAAAAATTGTTGATTTCAATATATATAAACACAGATTGGATTCTAGTGCTTATTTTTTAGCTCATCATCCAGTTATCAAAAATGATAAAAGGACAACAAAAATACGAGTAGTTTTTGATGGTGGGTTAAAAACAGATCTTAAGCGATCTTTAAATGACGTATTACTAAACGGTCCAGTTATCCAAAAAGACCTTTTTGACATTTTAATATCGTTCAGAATGTACAAGTACGTAATGATAACTGACATTAAACAAATGTATAGAAACAAATCCTTATTAATGATAAACAAAAATGTTTACAGAATATCCTTTGGAGAGAGGACAAGGATAGTGAATTGCAATGTTTACAACTTCAAACAGTTACTTGGGGTTTAAAATCGTCAGCTTATATAGCAGTGAGATGTTTAATTGAGTTAGCTAAAATATATGAAAGCCAATATCCATTAGCCTCAAATGCTATAATAAATAATTCTTATGTCGATGACATTCTTTGTGGTTCTAACAATTTAGATGAAGCTAAACTGCTTCAGTCACAACTAATAGAATTGCTTAGATTAGGTAATTTTCAATTGCACAAATGGATTTCAAATCATGATTCACTTTTAGTAAATATTCCCAACGAAAGCAGATACTTTGAGGAAATTAATTTACAACGTGAAAATGAAAATTACATAAAAACCTTGGGATTAACTTACGATGTCTTGAAGGATTCTTACATAATAAAGTGCCCTACAAATGTTAATATGAACGAATTTTTTACAAAACGCAAGGTTCTTAGTTTTATTGCAAAAATTTTTGATCCTATGGGGTTTTTGGGTCCTGTTATAACTAGAGCAAAGGTAATTATGCAGAAAATTTGGACAGCTAAAATTTCGTGGGACGAAAAATTGCCATCTGAGCTAAATGAAATGTGGGTAGTAGAATTTGTTAAAAGACTAAATAAATTGCCACCTATTGAGATTAAGCGTGATTTTAATTTTAGCGTTACAAAATCCATAGAATTGTTTAGGTTTTGTGATGCCTCTAACATTGCGTATGGTTGCTCTATTTATTCTAAACTAACTACTTATGATGGTAAAGTTTCAACTAAACTAATTTGCTCAAAATCCAGAATTTCCTCTTTGAATGAAAAACTTACAATACCAAGAGCTGAACTAAACAGCGCTTTGCTCCTATCAAAGCTAATGAAAAAAATTGTTTCATTATTCTCAACATATACTTTAAATATTTTCTTATTTACAGATTCAAAAGTAGTTTTATGTTGGCTTAAATCGTCTATATTTAAGTTTAACACTTATGTAGCTAATAGGGTTTCAAAGATTCTTGAGTTAAGTAGACCATTTAAATGGAATTATATTGAAACTCATTTAAACCCAAGTGATTTGATTTCACGAGGAATAAAACCTTACTTAATCATTACAAATGATTTGTGGTGGAACGGTCCAAAATCTTTATTGGACAAAAATATTGAATCACATTCTAGTGAAGAAATTGATTTAGCCAGAATTGTTAAAGTATGTCCAGGAAAAGACGACAAGGCTAGAGTTGTAGAAGTAAAGACTGCTTTTGGTAATTTTTTACGCAGTGTCACAAAAATTGCTGTATTGCCATATAATGATGAAAATACAGATTAGTTTGATTACGTTCGAAATTACTATTGTTTAATTATTTGTTTTTAAGTTTTATTTTGTTAATCGGCTGTTCAAAAAAGGTATACTTAGTAATAGCAACTGTAAAATTAGTTTAATATAACATCATGTGATTTTAACACACTTCTGAAATAAATGTTAAATTACTAAAGATTTTCTTGTTTGCCCTCAGGAGTATGTTAAAAAATAGAATATTATATTTTAAAATAGAGAAGTTGTTGCTAACAAATAAAATGAAGTTGAATAAAAAAAAATATATGAAAAAGACATAAAAAGATTCTTTTTTGTGTAATAATTAATTAAACCAATATTAATCAACTAATGAAAGACAATTTAACTGGCGACCTATACTATCGAAGGAAGAGTCTCTGTCTGTAACCTGGTCCTTCAATAAAAATAAAATTGGTGAAGACAGATTTTTTAATTAATACCAACAAGTCTTTCTTAACACCTAGTATTGCAAAGAAAGAAGAGTAACACAATTATTACCAGCTGTACACTTCTATTAATTAAATATGTATTTTATATACATTAATCAAATTTGAAATAACTGTAACAGAACCACAAAATTAAATTACACTTTACCTAGTCTTACAGACAACACATACGCAAATAAATTGTATAAATGATCAAAAATTATATTACATAATTTATCTAATTTTCCGTTTACAGTGTTAGCTTAGTACACATAATTAAATTTTATGACATCACAATTTCTTTTAAAGATCATGGGGCACATAAAACATGATAACAAAAAGTAACTTTTAACTGTCAATGTCGTTAAAGTAATATAAATGTGTAGCATGTCACTGTTTTTATTGAAAATCAACAGGTTTGTAAGGGCCGAAAACTTCATAAAATGCTTTGTATGAAACTAAGTGATTTTTAATGAATCTTTATTAATCAACTGAAAAGCGTTTAATGTGCCTCAGGAATACCTTTGTAAATAAGGAAAAAAAGTAATGTTTGATCTATACATGATGTTTTCAAGAGAACGGGCATTTTTATAATATTCTATCCAAGATAATATAAAAAATTAATTACAAAGTCGACTTTACCTTTGTATAAAATAAAATTTGTTTTTCAATGCATATGTACTGTATGGTACAGTTTTGACTTATTAAAAAAATTCTTCTTTTTAAGTTTCTACCTTACTGTCAAAAAAATAGTATAAATTTTTCAGGGCTTGTGTATGTATAGATGCACATATATTATAACAGTGAATTATTAAAACACTGCTAAAACTTCACTTGAAGTGGATTCAAATGATAAGATTTACACAAGTTAGATTTATTCACAATTCAACATAAGCATCCATTTGTAGTTTTTATATCGATGTAATTTAAATAGTTCGTAGTGCTTAGATTAGTCCGTGATTGTAAATATTTGTGTCTGTGTGCCTGTGTGCCTGAGTGTCTGTGTGTCTGTGAGTCTGTGAGCCTGGGTGTCTGTGTGTTTGTGTGTCTGTGCGTCTGTGCGTCTCTGCGTCTGTGCGTGTGTGCGTGTGTGCGTGTGTGCGTTTGTGCGTGTGTGCGTGTGTGCGCGTGTGCGCGTGTGCGTGTGCGTGCGTGTGCGTGCGTGTGAGTGCGTGTGCGTGCGTGTGCGTGCGTGTGCGTGCGTGTGCGTGCGTGTGCGTGCGTGTGCGTGCGTGTGCGTGCGTGTGCGCGCGTGCGTGCGTGTGTGCGTGCGTGTGCGTGTGTGGTGTGCGTGTGTCGTGTGTGCGTGTGTGCGTGTGTGTGTGTGTGTGCGTGTGTGCGTTTGTGCATGTATACGTATGTGAGTGTGTCGTGTGTGCGTGTGTGGTGTGTGGCGTGTGTGTGCGTGTGTGCGTCTGTACCTGTGTGTGTGTCGTGTGCGTGTGTGCGTGTGTGCGTCTGTGTGTGTCTGTGTGTGTCTGTGTGTGTATGGGTGTGTGTCGTGTGTCTGTGTGTTTCTGTGTGTGTCGGTGTGGGCTTGTGTGTGTCTGTGTGTGTCTGTGTGTGTCTGTGTGTGTCTGTGTGTGTCTGTGTGTGTCTGTGTGTGTCTGTGTGTGTCTGTGTGTGTCTGTGTGTGTCGTGTGTGTGTGCTGTTGTGTCTGTGTGTGTGTCTGTGTGTGTTGTGTGTGTCTGTGTGTGTGTGTTTGTTTTGTGTGTGTTGTGTGTGTGTGTGTGTGTGTGTGTGTGTGTGTGTGTGTGTGTGTGTGTGTGTGTGTGTGTGTGTGTGTGTGTGTGTGTGTGTGTGTGTGTGTGTGTGTGTGTGTGTGTGTGTGTGTGTGTGTGTGTGTGTGTGTGTGTGTGTGTGTGTGTGTGTGTGTGTGTGTGTGTGTGTGTGTGTGTGTGTGTGTGTGTGTGTGTGTGTGTGTGTGTGTGTGTGTGTGTGTGTGTGTGTGTGTGTGTGTGTGTGTGTGTGTGTGTGTGTGTGTGTGTGTGTGTGTGGTGCGTGCGTGCGTGCGTGGTGCGTGCGTGCGTGCGTGCGTGCGTGCGTGCGTGCGTGCGTGCGTGCGTGCGTGCGTGCGTGCGTGCGTGCGTGCGTGCGTGCGTGCGTGCGTGCGTGCGTGCGTGCGTGCGTGCGTGCGTGCGTGCGTGCGTTCGTGCGTGCGTGCGTGCGTGCGTGCGTGCGTGCGTGCGTGCGTGCGTGCGTGCGTGCGTGCGTGCGTGCGTGCGTGCGTGCGTGCGTGCGTGCGTGCGTGCGTGCGTGCGTGCGTGCGTGTGTGTGTGTGTGTCTGTTTGTCTGTGTATCTGAGTGTCTGAGTGCCTGTGTGTATGTGTGTCTGTGTTCGTGTGTACGTGTGTGCGTTTGTACGTGAGCGCATGTTTGCTTGTGTGTGCGCGTGTGCTTGTGTGCGTGTGCGCGTATGAGCGTATGCGTTTGTACAAGTGTGAGTTTGTGCATGTATGCGTTTGTGTGGATGTGTGCGTGTGTGCGCGTGTGTGATTGTATGCGTATGTTCGTGTGTGTCGTGTTTGTGTGCGCGTGTGTGTCGTGTTTGTGTGCGCGTATGCGTTTGCGGGTGCATATGTGTATGTGTACTTGTGTGTATGTGTGTTTGTGTTTGTAGGGGGGCAAGTGTGTGCATGCGGGCGGACCGAATGCTTGTGTTTATGTGCGTGGATGTTGTTGTGTTCGTGTGCGTACATGCATATCTGCAGGCTCGCCTGCGTGAGTGTGTGTATGCGTGCGTGTATGTTTGTGCGGAATTAATGTGTTTGCGTATGTTAGTGAATGTGCGTGTGTGTACGTGAGTGTTTACGGTGCATTGAATGTGACATCGTTGTGCATGTATATTGATATTTTCTGGCATCCGTTCCTTTGAGGAATTCTGAAGCGGGCTATGCGCGAGTAAGGCTGTTTATTGCAGTGCACGTATTACTAAAATTAGGTTTATTTAGTTAAAATGAATTGTCTTAACGTATATAATGAATAAATTTTCAGTTGCGCTTTTTAATATAATGTCGACTGATAAAAACATTTCAGAATTTAAAATTTTTTGATAGCAAGAAAAATTTTGATGTGGTTCGTATCTGCGAGACATGGTTGACAAATAGTGTCGGTACTAATATGATTAAAATAGAAGTTTACCAGTTTGTTAGAAGGGATAGGGGCTCAAGTGGTGGAGGCATAGGCGTTTATATACGTAAGCATTTGAGGTATGAGATAATTAATACACACGTATCAGAGTTTTCAGTAGAAGTTTGGATAAAACTGTATATTAATAAATCAACTTACATTATCGGACCATTATATCGTCCACCTGCTAATAATGTCTTAAATTTTATTAACGCTTTGGAAGACTTGGTATCTGATTTTTTACCTAATTGTACGGAACTCATCTGCGGTGGTGACATAAATATAGATTTGTTAGATTTAGGGAATTTAAAATGTAAGCGTTTTAGCAAGAGCATTAATAGTTTTAACCTAAAACAGATTATTCACACACCTACGCGAAAAGCCCAATTTAGCGTATCTGATCATTTGCTAGTATTTTCCATATTTAATATGAGCGTAAATAAGAATAAACATCCGAAAGTAAAAATCAGAATTTATAAGCGAATTGACCTATACCTTTTATTACATTTCTTTACCATCACACCTATTCACTACATATATCGCATAAATAGTATTAAAAACAAAGTTGATTTTATTAATACTATATTTATTAACATCTTGGATACCTTGGCACCAATTAAAGAAGTATCTACTGCGAAATCAAAACCCCTTAGCTCACGGATTCTCTAAAGCTACTAATGTCCATCAGAGATAAAGCTCTAAAGAAATTTAAAACTACTAAATCTCTGAATCATTGGAATTATTATAAAACAATAAAAAATTATACTGCTAATGTAATCCATACAGAAAAACAAATTTACCTAGAATCTACTGCAAATAAATACCGCAATAATGGCAAAATGTTGTGGTGCAATCACAACATTTTAAATATTTATGACAAACCTTCCACACCGGAACTGCCTGGTAGCTTAAACAAACCAAACAAAATTAACAGTCACTTCACACAATCTCTTAATATGACTACTCCAGATCCCGAGTTGTTATTATTTTATAGTAATAATCGGAAAACAACGTTTGAATCTTTATTGAAATTTCCATATACTGACGAATCTGCTGTGCAAAAACATCTATTGAGTATCAAATCGCATGCAATAGGTTTCTATAATATTAGAATTGACATGATTTTAATATGTTGCCCTATATCTTGCCTTTTCTTACTCATATTATAAATTCCTGCTTATTAGAGTGTGTATTTCCAGACGCATGGAAAATTTCAAAGGTTATTCCGTTACCAAAAAAGCACAATATTTCTATGTACAATGATCTTAGACCGATTTCCATCTTACCCGTACTTTCAAAGGTGTTAGAAAAAATAATTAATCATCAATTTAGGCAACATATTGATAAGTATGCAATTATGCCAACAAATCAATCCGGATTTCGCTCAGGCTACAGCTGTGCCACTATTTTACTTGATGTTGTAGACGACATACTGCGCGATGTGGACGAAGGAAAGACAACCGCACTAATTCTTTTTGACTATTCAAAGGTGTTTGACACAATTAACCACCAGTTACTTTTTTCAATTTTACATTATATAGGTCTATCTCAATGTGCTATAAATTTGATAGAAAGCTACTTCACAAACCGTTTTCGGTATGTTGAAACCAACAATGGTCAATCAAACCTTACGCAAATTTCTAGTGGAGTTCCACAAGGGTCGACCATAGGACCATTACTGTATTTTGCATACAGTTCTAATATAATCGAGTCCAACATAGTAAAGTATATCTCTATGCAGATGATACACAACTGAAGTACTCTTTTACTCACTCCGATCTTAGCTTAAATCCTTCTAAAACTACTTTCATCATTTTCGGCAGGTTCAAAGAAAAATAGAGGACGACTTAAAAATATTAGTTAGTGATGTAAATCTTAAATGTTCACAAGTAATACAAAACTTGGGCTTAGAAATGCACAATAACCTACGATATAAGAACTTGTTACAAAATGCGTTAAGAAAACGTACTCTAGTTTAAAAATGTTATTTTCTCATCGCCATATAGTTTTGCAGGCATTGAAATTACAATTAACCCAGTCACTCGCATTAAGTCATTTCAATTTTTGTGATGTAGTATACGGTCCATACCTTGCAAGTACAGAAAAAAAAACGTATTCAAAGAGTACAAAAATCATGTTTACGCTTTGTTGTTGTATCAACCCATTACTTATAAATTAAAAGACGGCTAATTGGTTAAACATGGATAAAGGACGGGTACTTCATGCCGCTGTACTCGACCATTCAATCATTTATAATAAAGTTCCACCACATTTGCACCAAAGAGTCAGATATCGAAGCGACGTTCACAACGTGACCCTTAGATATAAAGGACTAATTTCGCCTCCATCTTTTCGAACACATATGTTTCATCGATCATTTACATATAACATCTATTCCGTACATAATAAACTGTTACCGTCTCTCAAAAGCCAATCACTATCCATATTTAGATTTTTGCATAGACAATATCGCATCACCTATTAATGCACTGCAAAATTAAAATTACATATCAGTATATTATTCGTTTTGCACAAAACTAGCGTTTATTTTTTATTTTTGTTATAATTTAGGGTTAAAACTTAAATCATTTTTACTGTCTTTTAACCATTTTTTTTTGCAATTGTAATTTATATTAAGCTCTTGAAAAGAGACATTCAAACGATTTAATAAATCTAGTCGTGTATGTGCTAGTGTAGAATAAACTTCAGTTTTAATTTTTGCCCACAGATAAAAATCAGCAGGGATAAGTAAGAGTGATCTTGGGGCCAATGATTGGACCATTTCGCCCATCTACTTATTTCCAAACATCTGGTTTAACCGTTCAGCTACTTCATGAGAACTATGTACTGGAGCCCCATCCATTTGATACTACGAATTCAAATATCTGTGTAGAGGCAGATTATCCACAAGATTACTAACATTTCGCAAAATTTCTAAATAGTGTTTCGATTTCAAATGTTCGTCATATACAAAAAACGCATTTGGTTGTCCAAGAGAAAGGCGAACACGTTAAAACTAAATTTAATTTGAAATCCTGTTTCTCGAATAGCGTGAGGATTTTCACGGTTCCAAAAATAACTATTGTGTCTATTAAACACATCATATTCTGAAAACTCTGCTTCATCAGTAATATTTTTTAAAATATTAGGGTCTTCTTGAAGAATATTTAAAATACGCATACAGAGGTTAACTCTAAGCAAAAAGCCTTGTGGTTGTGCTTGCTCTATGTACTTCACCAAATTTATAATCGTGCATTTTACTATCTTTTAGGATCCTTTGGAATGAAGAGTATAATATATACGCGTGCTCGACTTCACAGATAGATGAATGCGGATTGGCTTCAAAATACGCTAATACATCGATATTATTATTTTCACCTCTAATTGTGTGTTTCCCTCTCATTTTTGCTCATTTTATAGACTGCAAGCTCGGCTTACAATTTTTTGCATTCGCCGTGAACGCAAAACAAATTTAAAATATCTTGATTAGAATAATTTGCCGTTTAGAACAACAAAATACGAAAACACGGGACAATATTGCTGATAATTAATTCGTCACTGACAGTCGTTGACGACAATTAAGGAACTTTTGTTAACAAAGGCTACTCGATTGTGATGAAAAACTAAAATCTGTAAGAAATTTTATATAGGTATTATAGGGAATGTTTATGCAAATCGAAGCAGAATTAAATTCTGTATCAAAGTATCTATTTACATGCAGGATGTTCTATTTGAAGAAATAAAGTTATGAGCGTTTAAAGTTTACATAATGTGAAAAAATTTTGAGGGAACTGGACATACTTACACATATTTATTGTTATATTCAGAGAGAGTAGTGTCTGTATTATAAACTGGTAAAATTGCGTAGCTTAGAATTGGTTCGGTTTGTGAATGCATAATTTTAAATATTAGGCGGCAAATTCAATTTTTTTCAAAAATACTCATCTTAATTAAAAACTACAAAGGTTAGGTGTTAGCGATGTTTAATAAAATGTACCTTAAATTTAACTAGCAATCCAAATCTAAGAAAGTAAGTGACTACTTCCGACATAACCGGAAGCGTCAAATGTTTGAAAATATTTTTAAAAGAAAGATTGATTACCACGGAAAATTGACGGATATACATTTTTACAATTCTAAGGTTTTCCATATTCGTCTAATAGACAATCCTTAATGAATCACCCTGTATACGTATTTTGTACAGCTCATTCTAAATTTAATGCCGCACCATTGTTTGTCGATTGGTAAATTTCACTTCTATGAAATACACAAATCCATTTTTTTCTCACAATACACATAATATTAGGTTTAATGTCATTAAGGTAAATATCACGTTCATCGATTTGAATACGTACTGTAAGGTTATGTTGACGCATCATGCATATGCAGTATTTTGATAACGTGTGTAACGTATTTTGAATGTAAATGAGTTTGCAGGAAAAAAAAATTGTATGTCTACAGAATGTAACTTGGTGTAAATGATACGCCACTGGAATTTAATGAAGTATTAGTTGTCACATGAAAAAATATTTGAATGTTTTAGAAATATTTTCATGTTGAAAGAATTAAATTTGATTGAGAAATAATGTTTTGTGACAATTTTTACTGGGACGGCAATGGAACGAGACTACTGGTTCTTGCTATTGTATATAAAAGAATTTGGATTAAAGAAATGGTTGTAGACGTATGACTGAGTATATGATATATTGATATTTTATTAACGTGCAGTAAGGAATATGTATGAATATTATTGTTTGTAGAAATTTTGTAATATTGTGCAATAGGAAAATATAATGTTCAGGGATGTAGTTAGAATGCGAGGTAGTTACCTAAATTGTGCGGAAGGAGGATTCGCCAACATGTGAAACTTTCAGAGGAAGTTGAGTTATGATCTGGAGAACATACAGAGTAAATGTAATTGCAACTAATGGTTTTTTCGGAGAGCTTTCAGTGAATTTAAAAGTGTACTCAAGATGGTTACTTTCTTCTTACTTTTCATTAGCGTTGGGTCCATACGGTTTTCTACTCGGCAAAGAAACGCACGAAATACACGATTGTGATACGTGAGTTCAGTCAGATCGATGGGTGAAAGTTAAGTAAAGATCGCGCGCTCATTGTAGTGTAGTAGCAGCGCTTATACAAGCGCAATAACCCAAAAGGGGATAAATCATATATACATTCATAAATACATAGTTTTGATGTGACTTGAAGAAAATAGTGATTTTCTTCAAGAAATTTAAAAAGTGGGAAAGCAAATTTGAAAATGACAGTAAATATCTTGTTGATAGTGTTCAGTAGTACAGCGTGCGACGATAGTGGTATAAAGAAAGCCTAACGTAACCAGTTAACTAACCGAATTAAAAGTTTATAAAATTTAGTTAAGACTTTGGTTATCAACATTGTCATTGAGGGAATTACATGTAGTATGCGTACAATCGTTAGCAATATAAGTCGATTGTACAAAACAAATAGTTTTAATATATTTATGTGGAAATAAACATTCTTTATTGTGTCAAACGTTTACATTGAAAGGCAAACATTAAAGCCTAATGTGATGTTACATTAAATCAAAGAGTCCATGAAAGATACGCGAGTGAACGGTAGACACTACGCTCGCAAGTGTTACAGCCGAACGCATTGACGGATACGGCTGTTGTGCATAGTGCATTTGCAAATTTAACAAAGGTTACTGAAAGCAGACCATATGGACCTCACTATATCTCGGATAAAAGATTAATTAACGTAATGTGTAAGAATTAGTTTTAGATTTTGTTTGATAGATACAAGTATGATTATCTTTTAAGTAAATTTTTGATTGTTGCGTTAATTATGGTTCATTTTGAGTAAAATGGATAACCGAGCTTTATCTATAGTAGGAGCCCGCACCGCGGGTGGGACGAGGCCTGGTGTCTGGGGGCCGGCTTCTTTTCGTTTGTTAACCCCTGGGTGGGGTTTAGCCCCTAATTAATGTCCTTTTGGCAATATTACGAGCCTAACCCCTTGGTTAAGGATGTTGGATGAACTGAAATATATCTAAAAAATAAATCACTGGGTTAAAACATAGAGGATAATGATAAAAACAGTTAAAATAGTCAAAAGTCCTAAACAGAAAGAGTTTCACCAGTTTAGTGCATTATAAGCTAAAATATATCTAAAAATTAAAATCACAGGGGTAAAATATAAAAGGTAAGGAATGGGGACAAGAATGGTCACGTGGCTGATGAACAGGATTTTTAAGATTAGGGCTTGACCGTACAGCTATGCGCAAGCCACGTAACTGTAAGTGAGCGTGTCATAACTACCCTCCTTTCGACGACGTTTATTGCACTGCACCTGGTAAATCTTGCTCTCTGGCCTTGATACAGCTTCATATGTGGAGGTCCTAACAATTTTACGATCTGTTTGAGCGTACACAGGTTCTACACCGTCTAACACTAAAGCGATTAGTGTATCAAAATTAATAATTTGTGAATTTTTATAATTTAAAGTGATGCCCTTAGATTTACACACGGTTGTGTATTCACTTTTAAGTGTAGAGAACACCTTGCACGCGTCATTCTTCGGACCCCCACTTACGAACTCCGTGATTCTACTCTCGACTTCGTAGAGTTCCACCTCATCGGTCTTGTCACCAACAGGTGGAGCCCACTCAGCAGGACTGCGTAAAAATCACGGAGTCTGTATCAAAGTACTGAACCCGTTCGGCAAGCTTTTCCAGGTAGCTGTACAGCACCAGACGAACATTGGCGGTTGTGTAAGCTGCCAAGACGACATTGACAGTATTGAGCTGTTCTGTCCCATCATCGGGTCTAATCCAGTTTACTACCATAACTTCCTCGTTAATGAGTAAAGTGGACTGAACCGCCTTGGAAAAATCAACCATAATTTTGAAAAATTCGTGTGGTTTAGAAATAATGCTGGTTTGTGTTAAATCCTCCCTCTGACGAAATTTACACCAAAATGAATTTAAAAATAGTTTTGAAATATATCTCAAGCCAGGATTAGTGAAAATTTTGTTTTTGTCTAATTGTGCCCCTACCCTTTCCAAATATTCGCGGATGTATCGATCCTTCGAGTCGTCGTGGTCACACCACGAAGGCCAGTCCGAGCATGTTTGTTTGATCTTGAGGAAGTTATTGACGTAACCCGAGAAAAGACCCCCGTTCATACTAGCCCTGTTGTATTGGAAAACCATGTACTCCCACACTTCAAAAACTTCAAAGACTCGGTACCCTAATTCTATAGACTTACGAAGTTCGCCCGCAAGGTAAGGTCCGGTAAATTTACGGTCATCCTGCGTATGTGTGCAATCATGCTGGAATATGGTTTCTGCGCAAAATGAACATTAAGTTACCGTGCATCTTAAGAGGCAAGACAGGATTGTACAAAATTAATGGTATGAGTAAACTACACTTCACAAGGCCTTCGACAGCGTTCAAGTCGAGGTTTAAGCACTCGGCATCAATGTGAACCGTAGGATGCCCCACCGGATACTTGGAATATTTGTTCACGTAGGGGTATAGTGAACAAACATCCAAATACCTGATTTGCACATCTTGTTCTGCCTTATAATACAACTTAACCGCATTAGTACTACCTCCGAAAAAGATATCGCGGGGATTCAGAGGTGACTGATTTAGTACGTTGTTTGAGCTAACAAAGTCTCTTGCATTCGGATTTTGTTTTTAAAATGATCTGAATTCATATTCCCAAATTTCTATCAAATCATAGTTAAAAGAACGCATCCTGCGTGATGTCGCCACAGTATTCTCACGACGCAAAAACACTGTATTAAATTCACGTTTACTATTATCAGCGGCACTCGAAATCATAAAAGACCAAAATATAATCTTTTGTGGGTTTTTTCGGGTCCGCCGTGAGCTTGGACATGTAACAGAAATGACGGATAGGTTTTTCGGAATTATAGGTAGGACAAAATGCAAAACCGCAATTATGAGTCATCTTACCCCTCCATATACTCTTTAAACAAGTACGACAGCGTTGGAGTCTGCTGCAAGGATCACTAAGTTTATGCTGCTGCAGACATTGCTTTCCGCGGAAATCCCAATTGCACGCACCGCAAACGATGGAGTCAACATACCGGCAAGGGGGGCTGTTATGACAACAGGGGCAGGTGTTAGTGCAATTCTTATGGCTTTGGCTGTGGTTGGTTCTATACCTACAGAATTCGCAAAAGAATGTTGAAAAAGCACCGGTTAAATTAATGATCACGTTATAGTGTGAGTCTTCAAAAATGAAGTTTAAAACTTTACGGTTAGGATTTCGCGGCCCTTCAAAATAAACTGTTTGACCTAACCAATGATTATACACAACTATTGTGTAATTAGATAAGTAATCTTGGAATTATTGAGTATGTTCAACAGCACCCTCGTTATTTAGATCGGCATTAGCGGCAGCACATAGCTTGTGAGTCCGCCGATCCAAAATAACGCCCTTTTTTAAGATATACCAATTGAGGATCATCCGTGGCTACAGCTATGGTCACAGCTAATGCACGCCCTAAACATATATTGTCTTTAATATTAATACTTATAACGCTGCCTTTACATTTGCAAAACTCGGTAAAACTAACGCCCGTCATTCGCTGGAGAGCTGGACCACCATACCCCACAGATAAAACAATTGTCTACTTGTAAATTTAGTGTATCATTATTAAAAAACCTTACATTGCTCTGTAATATTTTCCCCAGCGTAGCCATCATCACAGTGGAGCTCAGCTGGTCCGCACACCTGGCGAAGTTTCGTGGGTCATCACCATTCCAACTCTGTCTGATGGGTTAAATCTTGCACACACGCTCCCCGTTAATTCATCTAACGCACCCTGTAACAAGAAATTCAAATTTAGTAAATTTTAGCACAAAAGAAATTTTTTGTTTGCTTACCATAAGCCATGTAACAGGGTCTTGATTAGAATAAGCGTCTTTAATTTTAAATACGGCCCTCTTTGCGGATGTATTAAATTTTTTGATAAACCGCTCGCTCATAAACATGGTTTTGAAATATTTACTATCTTCAGAGGGTATTACATCGCTACCTCCACCATATAACGATTCGGACATCTCTTTGGTATTCTGAAATTAAAAATAGAGATTAAGATGCGAAAGATATACGCATGATATCTGTACTTACAACTATATCCACAGATTCACTTGTACGCTGAGTAGTGATACAACAAACAGCGTCAGGGGTTGAAGATGTTGACGGTTTGTGAAATAATCAAAGATTGAATTTGCGTAAACATTTAAAAGTTATACATTTATGCATTTTACAAAAATCCTTTGGAAGCGCTCTAGCTCCACCGCTGTTATAGTTTCACTACCAACAACACGTTTAATGGTGTGGAAATACATCTCCACTACCTCCTCTTCAGACGGCAGTCCACTCTTGAAGATGTTTAAAAGGGTTGAAATTAATGAACTCGACATTATGGAACAGTTTAACACGAAGTATAAACTGGACGTGCAGGTAGAGCGTCATTCCCTGGAGAGCTGTACCACCATACCGCACAGGTAAAACAACTCTGCCTACTTGAAAATTTAGCGTATCATTATTAAAAAAATCTTACATTGCTCTGTAATATTTTCCCCAGCGTAGCCATCATCACAGAGGAGCTCAGTTGATCGGCACGCCTGAATGAAAAGCTTATCGGGGAAGTTTTCGTTGGTCATCACCATTCCAACTCTGTTTGATGGGTTAAATCTTGCAACTACGCTCCCTTTTAATTTATCTAACGCACCTTGTAACAGAATTTCAAATTTAATAAATCTGAGCACAAAAGAAATTTGTTGTTTGCTTACCATAAGCCATGTAACAGGGTCTTGATTAGAATAAGCGTCTTTAATTTTACATACGACCCTCTTTGCGGATGTATTACATTTTTTGATAAACCGCTCGCCCATAAACATTGTTTTGAAATATTTACTATCTTCAGAGGGTATTGCATCGCTACTACCACCATATAACGATTCGGACATCTCTTCGTTGTTCTGAAATTTAAAATAGAGATTAAGATGCGAAAAATATACGCATGATATCTGTACTTACAACTATATGCACAGATTCACTTGTAGGCAGAGTAGTGATATAACAAACAGCGTCAAGGGTTGAAGATGTTGACGGTTTGTCAAATAATACGAAGATTAAATTTTCGTAAACATTTAAAAGTGATACATTTATGCATTTTAAAGCAGTCTACTTACAGTGTCACATCCAACATTTTCGCCACCACCACCACCAACATGTCCTTCAACTTTAGTTAGCATCTACAATGATAATAAATATTAACAATAATTTAAAAAACTGAATTGGTACTTACAGTAGTCATTAAATCGGCCTGGATCTTTTGCATTTTGGAAGCGCTCTAGCTCCACCGCTGTTATACTTTCACCACCAACAACACGTTTAATAATTTGGAAATACATCTCCACTACCTCATCTTCAGACGGCAGTCCACTCTTGAAGATGTTGAAAAGGGTTGAAATTGATGAACTCGACATTATAGAACAGTTTAGCACGAAGTATAAACTGGAAGTGCAGGTAGAGTGTGATTCATTGGTTTTGTATGCTTGGCCTGGTTACCCAAGGTCGCTTTTCGTAAAACAAGTGTTACGAAAAATATAAAGTTCAAGGTCCCTTTTAATGTCTAATTAACAACCTTCTAAAACGTTTTAGGAGTTTGTATAGATAAAATTGTATTATCCGTTAAATAATGTTCTTACCCGTCTTTAAAAAAATACTCTTCAAATAGTAAATTCAAATACATCCAGTGTAATTAAATAACACACAGCTAAAATAGTTTTATCACCCAAGCTAAAAACATACACTACAAGCATTAAATTCGGGTATGACTATGGTAATTAGACGAGGCGTAGCGCAAATTGTTTTACTGTTCATATTAAAACGTAGTTTAAGTAGCAATTTCAGATATGCCCAATGTATTAGGTGGAACCTGTTGCAAATAATTTTAATGAATACCTTAAAACACACTTCAAATAGTGAATTCAGATGTGTCTAATGTAATTATGCAATACATTTTCGAAAAATAATTTTAAGGCCTACCTTAAAAATACTTTGCGTGTAACAAATTTCAAATACAACCGATGTAATTATAGTTTTAACAATAAAATGTGTTTTAACTTTAAAATAGAATTGACTTAATAATTGCAAAATTCGTGTAGTACAGACGGGCTTCTCATTTATGTTTTTTTTACTGTTGCCCCATTTTAACTATTTAAAACACGCCTTAGCGTGATTAAATCGAACTTTCAAAAACGCGCGTTTTTTAAAGTTACCATGGCAACATCAACAACTCAAGAAAATGAAGTCTAAATGACAATTTTTTGGTTATTGATCTGACAGGAGTACCTTGTAACGTCAAATAAAATATTACTAACAAATTCAAAACCTAAACATTATTTAACACTTTTAATTTAAAAATGAAAATAGAAAGTTCAGTTAGTATTGCTAGATATACACCCAGGGACAAAAATTCCGGGACACTTATAGTTTTTTTTTGTCCCTGAGTGTATTATTTTTTATTTACATATTTTACATCATTAGTTCTTATTTCCATTTTTTGTAGTAATAATACTAGTATTTATGATTTCAAGGTGCAGCAATAAAAAATAGCGTAAAGTATTCGTGGATAACTGGTCTTTAAAACACTTACTCTATTTCGAGCACTTCGGCTGCGCCGTCGTGCTCGAAAAATCTCGTGTTTTAAAGACCTTTTTATCCACTTACACTTTAATAGACTATATAGATAGTAATGTATTTAGATTTCTTCATTCAGAAAATTAACTCTGAGTAATCTTTATACCTGATTTTAAAACTTGTTCCTATATGTAAGATGCTAGCAGAAAACGGTTGCCAAATTCAGAGCCTCAAGTTCCCGTTGACTGATTATAGTAATCATCACTTTAACTTTTAGTATATGTTTACAGCTAAAGAATATTACTGTGATAAGATATAGACGTTGACAGTTGGATCAGACCTTGTAAATGCTATTTTCGGCTTAACAATCTTAAATCTCAAATATGTGAAACTGCCTATTAACATTTACACATTTTGGCGTGATTCTTGACAGTATCCGCCTTCAGGCATTCAAAAAATCAGCAGTTTGTTTTTACAAGATGTGATTTTATTCAAACTGTGTTGCATTGACAGCTGAACCAGCTGCAGTAAATGTTTCTGCTTTGGTCATTCTTATCATTGAATATAGAATTAGCTTTTTGTTTTCTAGAATATAATCATAAAAATTATTAACGATTGTCGATTACGTACCTAGTTAATTATCAGATTTTTAATTGCAACGGGAAATTTTGTTATTGCTTTATCGATATTTAGTGTGAATGACAACTTACATGATTTTACATAATAGGATTTTACCCCAGACGTTATAGAAGTAAGTGAATAGTATCAGTTTGTTACTGTTTTTTTTCAAAATTGTTAATGAATGATGTATTGAATGTCTTTTACAACGTATTGTTAACTTAATTTTAAGGCGTACCTTAAAAATACTTTGCATGTAACAAATTTCAAATACAACCGATCTAATTGTAGTTTTAACAACAGAAGGTGTTATAACTTTCAAACAGAACTGACTTAATGATTGCAAAATTCGTATAGTATAGACGGCTTCTCATTTATATGTTTTACAGATAGTTGTGTATTTAGATTTCTTAATTCTGAAAATTAAGCTGAACCAGGCACAGTAAATGTTTCTGCTTTTAACATTCTTATCTTTTAATATAAAATTGGCTATTTGTTTTCTATAATATAAACATAAAAATTATTGACCATTACGTATCTCGTAAATTAGCTGATTTTTTAATTGTGAAAGTTTTATATTGCTTTATCAAAATTGCGAGCGAAGGACGATTTACACGTCATTAACCTCTATAAATACCCAAGAATCTGTGGGCACCGTATAATTTACTTTTATCATTCTTATCTTTTTGTTTTCTACCATATAATCATAAAAATTATTAACCACTACGTAACTAGTTAATTATCAGATTTTTAATTGCAGCGTGAAATTTTGTTATTGGTTTATTGATATTGAGTGTTAATGGCGACTTACACGTTTTTACATAATGGGTTTTTAACCCAGACGTTATAGAAGTAATTGAATAGTATAAGTTTGTTATTGTTTTTTTTTCAAAATTATGACTGAATGACGAATTGAATGTCTTTTACAATGTATTGTTAACTATAACTCTTTTTCTTTAAGTAATTAACTAATTAACAGTTTTAATAATCTAGTGAAAGTTTGCCATTACTTTAACAAAATTTGGAGATAATGTCAAATTGTACACCTTTAATTAATTACGCAGGCTTTAGAATCGTAGTTGAATAGTGAAACTTTGATATTGTTTTATCAAAATTGTGTTTGGAATAATAACTTAGCCGACTTTACAATATGTTATTATCCATAAATTCTATATTTACTTTTAGAACGTTAGCTAATTAGGGAAACATTGTTTACGCAACTTGTTTTTTCCTGTTGCGTAAAAGACCTTGTAATTATTAGATTGTGTGTATATAAAAAACGAATGAGGTATTCTTTAGCTTCAGTTGCAATTTTATCGCTCGTGTGTCAACTTTCCGTTTCTTTTTCTTCAATAAAACACTGGTGAGTTATTCTTTTTGCTTTGCATCGTGTTATAATTACGTATATGAATTCAGATAACCTAAACACTACAAGTTGTTTTAAACCTTTTAAAAGTATTAAGAAGCTGGAGATTAATCTTGAACAAGAAATACTCGCTCTTGGAGTCGTATCAACACAGTATGGTGAGAGGGTTACAGTGGAGCTAGCCGAGTTAATAGCATACTACCTGAGCGTTTCTGCAAATTTTTCAAGGCCGACGACCAGCGCATATACCAATTTAATGACCAGTTGAAGATTAAAGACGTTTCATTAATTTCTTTAGGAGCGGCATAGAAAATAAATTTACTATTCAAGTAGTAAACGGTATTATAAATTTATTTTGTTATATGTTATTGGTTTAATTCTTGCTGCGTTGTGCATGAGATTAATTTGGTCGTGATTGGCTTGAACGGCAGAGAGATTTAATTAAGACTAATCATAAAAACAAAACGACTGCCATACATTGTGGGTCAAAATTAATACCAAAATATATTGTAGGTAACAGTTGTTTGAGACCTTAAAACTTAGATTCCTTACTTCAAATTTCCCTACATAACCATTGCATGGCTCTGTACGTACTTTTAAAAATACACCGCGAGATGGCACCATAAACAAATTCAAATTTTTTGTCAAGGGGGGCGAAGGCCTGAGAGCAAGTTGGTAAGTCCTACATCTGTCTTACAAGCTAGCATTAGACACCTTATTACAATACAAATTCATATTTCCAGCCATAACCTACAGAGACTTGAATAAAAATTCAAATGTTCCGCCAATGGGGCCTCGAGAAGGGGGCAAGTTAGCATGAAGCCCCTTATTATAATACAAATTCAAATTTCCCGCAAATGGGGTCTCGACAATGCACGAAGACTCCGAACAAGTTCCGATCACGACAGGGGCGGGGGGGGCGAAGCCTCGAGAGCAGATTGACAAGCCCTAGACCTGTCTTACAAGTTAGCATTAAACCCCTTATTAGAAAACAATTTCAAATTTCCCGCCATAACCAATCAGAATGCAGATAATTAATCCTCCAATCCGAGCACAGCTGCTGAGTAGTGGGGCTAAGGACCAATCTGAAGGGAGTGGGTGTGGCCACGCCTTAATAAATCCATAAGGGCCTTAACACCCCACCCTAATGCAGACAAATTGACCGCCAGACCAAATTTCCAAAGGACCTTAATTAGGGGCTAAACCCCGCCCAAGGGTTGAAAAATGCCCCCGAAAAGAGCCAGATAGATTTCAAAATTTTCTTTTAACTACTTTGAATTATTTTACACTCAATCAGGTACAGAACACTACTCACCGAATATTTATATTATTCGTTAATATTTTATAACAGTAGTATCTTTGGTAAACAACTTTGATCACTTGGGGCATCATACGAAGATGATTCAGGGATGATTTCTGTGTAGTGTTACTATCAAGTATTCTGGATCATTTATGGAAAGATTCTTGTTTATTACATATTCCACGTTTTACCAAATTCGTTTGGAAAAAGACAGTTTCTGTTTGGTTTCTAGGATAACTGTTTGAGTATATGGGTAGGTTGTGATATTACATTTTTATTATGCTTTAATTTCATATAACGATCTAAGATATTTTTTACTGTTGACAGATTTTTGGAACCTACTTTCGCCAGATTTATCAACGGAACCGTTCTTTGTTGACACGACGCTATAATCTGAATTAGAATTAACTATTAGCGTTATCACTTATCTGTATACTTAAATGATTCAGATATGCCCTTCAATTTCTATTTTTGATACTGTCCTTCGAAGTTTGAATTTACCCCACGCGTTTTTAAATCAGTTTTTTCCGAAAGTTTTTTCTTAATGCATTCATATTGTAGAGTTTATTTTCTATGAACCAAAAATTTTTATTATTCGTGCACATGTAATTTGAATTTGTCGATCATCTACATATTATCATTATAACCCTTCAAGATGAAAGCGAAGAAGTGGATGAGGTGAATGTATCTCAAATACAAGATGATGGCGATGATTCAGAGGAAGAGCAATCAGGTAGAGGAGAAGGACACATCTCAAAACTAAGATGATGATAGTGACGAAACACAGTCGAAGAGGCAGAAGACCGATAGAACTGTAATTAAATAAATAAATGATGCATTGTTTTTAAAAATATGTGTATTCAAACTTTGTAGTTATTGATTCGCACATAATAAACCATTAAAACCTTTAATTTTTTTATTTCCGTTATATCAATTTTTTAACCTCTATTACAGAAAACATTCAATAGTCCACATACCACTAGATGGCGCCACAAACAAACCCTAATTAGTGCTCGAAATATACCGCTAGGTGGCGCCACCTTTATTACTGAAAATATTCATTAGTCCATACACAACTAGGTGGCGACACAAATTCAAATTTTGTAGCAAGGGGGCCACGACAGGAGGGCGCAGACCCTCACACAAGTTCCTATACTGGTCTTACAAGTTAGTATTAGGGACCCTCATTAGAATACTGATTCGCACATAATAAACCATTAAAGCCTTTAATTTTCTTTATTTCCGTTATATCAATTTTCTAACCTCTATTACAGAAAACAAGTTAGTATTAGGGACCATCATTAGAATACTGTTTATCGTTAAGGGGGACGCGACAAGGGGGCGCAGACCTTAACATAAGTCCCTATACTCGCCTTATGAGATAGATAGGTAGAATTAGGGCTCCTTATTAGAATACTATTTCCAGCCGTGGGGCTACGGAAAAGGGGCGAAGCCCGAGAGCACGTACCTAAATCTGTCTGTCTTATTTGATTAACATTTAAAAACGATGATAACGTAATGATCTTTAAGCAGAACTAAATTAACTAACCAAGCTCAAGTGTACGTGTTAATAGTATTTTTCCAAGGCCAAATTAAGTCACTGGAACACAAGGTCAACTCCAACGTCAGACCCATGGTCAAAAATTTTATTCGAATACAATTTTATAGAATTATATATATATATATATATATATATATATATATATATATATATATATATAATATATAGGTAACATAGAAGCAGAGTTGCTGTTATTAAAGAAATAAAGAAATTTTAATAACATTTTTAGGATAATTATGCAATCTCTTTTATAATAAACTCATTACGAAAAATAAATCACAGTGTAAAACAAAAACAGTTACTCATGTCAGAATGATATTTAAACTTCGTGTTAGATAAATAGAAAGACATAAATACACGTTAACTTTAAAAAATACCAAGGCCATCTGCTTCTATAAGATATCAATAATACAGTTTAACCATTTTCATTCATATTTAATTTTTAGACTTACACTATCTATAGCTGTCTTACGAGGCTCGGGCCTCTTATTATAATAGAAATGGGATACAAATTCAAATCAGGGGTGAAGGCTCGAGAACAAGTTCCTACACCTGTCTTACAAGTTATCAATTATTAGAAAATTTCGTATTTCCCGCTGAAGAGATTTTGGTTCTTACCTTGACTAGCCCAAGGTCAACTACAGGGCCAGGCCCTAGGCCAATTCCAATACCAGGCTCCAAGGTTAAACTAAAGTTCAAACCAAGCCCACCACGTGGCCCCCAAGGTCAATACCAAGGTCAACGCCAAGGCCAGACCCGAGGTCAACCCTCAAGGTCAAATTACATCCTCCACGTGGGGGCGTGGCTTGTGAAGTCACAACAAGTGGTGGGTGGGTGCCTCGTTTCTACTCGTATTTCATACCAGCCCAATAGTAAATAAGTTTAGCATTTTTTTTATTTCTGTTAAGTTTTTGTAGAAGCACTTAAAAATGTACATGTAGTCTTTTTTAAAATATATATCTTATTTCAAATATATTTTTTTTAAATAATGTTAAAAGTAGAATGAGGTTTGTTAACTATCTAATTAGTATGTAATTATTAATTACTAAAATGTATGATGATATTGCATTTTACAATCTGCCTGTTAAAAGAAACGGTTAATTATAAATTTAAGAATTAAAACTATCAACAACATTTTCCAAATAAAGTGTTAATTATAAATTAGTTTTATTAAGCATGCATCATTTCAGTTTACATTTAATCCACAAGTGCGAGTCCTGATTAGGTTATACAGAAACACATTCTTAAGAAAATTTAATCAATCTTTGTTTTAGATGTTACCAAAGTATAGATGTTCAAGTAACCTACTGTTAGTAACTAGTGCTTTGTAAAATAAGCACAATGCGTCCTCACCGTGATATGATTTAATTAATCTACGGCAAAATACCACACCACAAACAAGCTAATACTATCAATAATAATCTCGAGAACAGAGCTAATAAAAAAGATCACATTTTCTACCTTTAACAAATATTTTTCTAGCGCGTGTTTTCTAGACAAATTAAAAAGAACAAGATATAAAAGAAAAATAATTAGTGGGTCCGTATAATATCACGTTTTGTGGTAAACTAATTTAACTCGACGCGTATAGATACTGCACTGCGTATTATTTTACGTTAATAGAAAACTAATATAAAATATAAAAGGAATTTCAGCAATTAAAAACATTAGACTTTGTAAATATTAGATGCTTGTAATATATTTTCGCCATTCGAAGCGCAGATTATCTCACAATTAATAATTAATGTGGACTATATCAAAGAAATTTTCTCCTTCAAGTTTGTATAAAATCAACTTACTAATTAACATATGCATGCTTTCTGTTTAAAGCTAAATGTAGAATTAAAATATTCATATAATAATTGTTTTGGAAAAATTAGATTTTCCTTTAAAAACCGACTTTGATATCCGGAAATTCTATTGCACCATTAATTTTAATATGTATATAAATAAAATTCCTGTTTTGTTGCCAGGGCGACTTTATGGCACAACATTATGGCACGCTGTGCCATAACGTGACAGATTATTAATGAGTTTGACATTCATAATCACAGCGTTCTGATACTTGTCGGCGATAATAGTATATTAAAAGACAAGTTTTATTATACATTCGTGAAGAAATATACAATTTTTTTGGTAATTGTCTATTTATTAGTTTATTAATAGCATCTTATTTCAGAGACTCCTGTTTTCAACACAATCATTACTGATTAGTAGAGTATATTATATATAACGAATAAACTAGGGGAATGCCAGTGCACTACAGGACTTTCTTGCAAAATACTAAAAATATATATATATATGGGGTATTTTTATATCTTCAAAATATTCAGCTGTTTTAGAAATATTAAATAAAAACCAAAAACTGACACTAATAAACCCCCCCTCCCCTCTCCGAGACATCCAGACACCATGTCGATCTTGACGAAACTTGACCAAAAGTTGTAAAATGAGAAACTAAATCGATTTAGCGATAGCGAAAAAAAGTCGATTGCATGACCTTCTATACCTACATTAGTATGTCTAGGTTGAAAGTTAAAAATAGATATCTCGCTCATCTTTCAAGATAACTATAGACTGTTTCATATCATTTTAAAGCAAATTTCGTAAGAATATGTGTATGGTCTACCGGCAATACAAGGAATGTTTTCAATTTCCGGAAAAACCGGAAGTAGTGTTTTCATCAGCATAATATCATTTCATTAGTGCAAATGAACAGTTTATTTCCAAAATCCCAAGTTTGTAACCAAAATAGTTAGAAAATTAAATATTAAATATTTGAAAATTCATATCTACTATACTAGTGGCTTTAGAAGAAGCAGGTTAGTTGCATTCATAAGAGTGTCTGGTTGAAATTTATTTGAATAAATCAATTTCGAATAATTGCTGAAGTCTGACCCCTGTAGGCAAATTTATGCCATAATTTATTACGTAAAGAAATAAATCTCTTTAAAGAACCTTTATTTAACTACGCATATCTATTTTTACAATTCTTTTATATCTTGAACCATATCGGAAATATACATTTCTACAAAAAAAATGTATATGTGACTGTAACTGTGGCCATATTCAATTTTGAAAGTTTAAAAAAATTGCAAAAAATTGCATTTCATGGCAGTTATTGACGACCTGAATTTCAATCTTCTACGTTAAAATTTGAACATTGCCCCCAAAATAACACTCTTATTTTCACCCCCTGTATATCTATTGCGTTTAAAAACTTGTTTTGTCGACATAATTGTCTCGTAGGGCTTCATTCCAAATTTCATCAAAATAGTCCGTATAGTTTCGGCTAGCGAGTGACCACAGACACACACACAGACATGTTGAAAAATTTTCTAAACATTTTTTTTTGGGTCAGGCAGTCGTAAAACATCAAAATAACGCAACTTATATTTTTCGATTTTTTTTCGACCGCAATACTTTCCTGTTTAGCAAGAAAGTAAAAATACGCGTATTGTATTACCACAACATAACATTTATTTTATGTAAAAAGGGAATATAAATACCTCGTTTGTCTAACGTACGTATCAGTGGCGTAGCTAGCTAACAATGCGCTGGGCAGCAAAAGAATTTCGGCGTCTTTTTACGAAAATAATAAAGTTCAGGCAATATATTTTAATAATGAAGATATTAATGTAACTACCTAAGTATATTTTTTAAAAACTAAATTATGATTAACAAGATTAACATTTCAGGCAAAAAGAAAAGGATTATGGCTACAACTAAAAACTTTTTTTCTTGTCTTCCGCAAATACGTTTATAAGATGGTCTAAATTTAAGTGTCGAGCTTTATGGTTTGCTATGCTTAAGAGTTGCTTAGCCTTACTTGAGATGTGGAACTATGCAAGTAATGTTTAATCAATTTGAGCTTAGAAAATGATCTTTCTGCTGATGCGGTAGTTACTGGTATGGTTAAAAATAAGAAGAATGCCGTATATAAATTTTTGAAGCTGGATGTTGCCGTGTTATTTTCACAAATTAAAGACGTGATTACTGATAAACAAGTAGCAATTTTGTTTTTAAACGTGCATCGGAAGCTTAACAATTCATGAACAAATTCAGGTGTTAAATATTTGTCATATTGTTGACATAATTGACTTGCACTGTCGAAAGTTCATTGTCACTAGCTTCAATTAAAAATTTTGGAGTTATACATTGAAATTTGGAATAAACAATATGAATGCTGGTCGTTCTATTTTTAACTGAATAATTATAATACCGAGAACAGAGTTAAAAATTGAAGTTTTAAATTTTTCTTTCGGATCAGCAAACCTATGGTCATTTAATAATTCGGCAAAGTGCCTTTTTACGATTTTTTGTCGGTTTTTGGTAAAAGCGCTTTGAATTCCCCATGATAGGACTACATATATAGCATCATTTTGAAATTGTTCAAAATTTTCTCTGAAACTCACAATCTCGATATGTGCATTTTCTAAATATGTGGCTGCTTCCATCATGTCACATTGTTTAGACTGCAAATAACTTGAAACGATGTTTCAAGTTTGTAATACTTTGGACAAAATGACAGTTAATAGCACAATCAAAT
The DNA here is from genome assembly GCA_036346205.1 of Vesta saturnalis. Lineage (NCBI taxonomy): Eukaryota > Metazoa > Arthropoda > Insecta > Coleoptera > Lampyridae > Vesta > Vesta saturnalis. The sequence continues at coordinate 5,110,253 of JARFJB010000001.1, forward strand.
TTTTCGAGAATTTCCTTTAATCCTTGTGCTTCAGATCTCTCAATAGGTTTACCTCTTAATATTATATCCGTCAAAGCGTGCAAAACTTCTTTATAATTGAACTTTAAAGCAATCAAAGCATTGAACCTTGAAGACCACCTCGTGGGGTTCAACTTTTTCGATGTAGTAAGTACATCTAATGGGCGAATAGTTCAACACATCAAACTTTTTTATACTATTTGGGAAGAATACATATACTTGATTAACTTTATCAAAAAACCTAAATACTGTTGAGGCACTTTTTACGGCATCGTTTATCAACAGGTTTAAATTGTGACTAGCGCAATGAATATAGTGAGCATTTTTTTCAATTTTGGATTGTAACCCACTCATTACACTAGCACCGTCGTATCCTTGTCCGCGACATTTCAAGAGTGTGAGATTTTTTATAAAAAAGATCATTTATAAATGTTAGTAATCCCGATGCACTATGATCCTTTAAAGTAGAAAACCCAGCAAAAACTTCCATGATTTCCATATCTTTGGGCATTTCATTCTGGCTTAATAAGTTTTGTAAACCGGAACACTAAACTTAACAGGTCTATTTTGGTGATGTCTTGAGTCGTCTCCAAAATAAGTGAAAAAATGAAGCTTTCATCTCATTAAAAATTTCACATTCCAATTGTGTTGCTACTAGAGTTATCAGCTCATTTTGCACTGTAGGGCTTAAGTATTTACCCGAATCCGTTTGGTTTTTCTAATAGTTCTTGCAAAACAATGTCGTAGCTGGTGAGCAAATTAATTACGGACAAGAAGTTTACACCTAATACGTTGCATGTATCCCGTTTTGCACGATGCTCTCTGAATAGGATTTCGCATGCCAACATTAACGTAACATCAATTAATCGTCGTAAAACTTATCTCCAGTAACATGATTCCTTTAGAAGAGTAGATTCCAGATGAGAGTTTATACATTTTTTTGACTTCCAAGTATCATATACTATGCAAGCTTCAATGTGGCAATGAGTAATTTCGTGTTTGTTAATTTTTGTGGATAAAGTAGTCCAATTGGAAATTCTGTGTATCCAATGATTGTTGAAATACTGTTTTGATCTAACAGCAAACAACCAGAAAGGTTCACAATAACAAACGTTCAGTTTCTTAAAATAACACAGCCACTGTCGGACTACTTACAGATGTAGTCATATAAAAAAAGATGAAAACATCTTCCGCCTTCGTCGTGGGTAAAAGGGCCTCCTAGCTTAAAGGGGCCCTAATTATTTAACAATAAACTTTTTAATCAGTGTATGGGGCTGTACTGCTATGTGATCTGAATAAAATCCAATGTCTGTAGCGTATTTCTCGCCCAAAACGGTGGCCAAAAACACTTTCCTCGTTCTCGTCAGATTTATTTGAGATATCTTGAAAAATTAGTTGCGCTTAATTTTTTTCATACCGTCCTATGGAAGAAAAAATTGCGGGGTCATTTCCACGTCAGTTACAGTATCGTGTGACATTTCGGGTTCGGTCGAAAGTAAAGAGGTTGTATTTGCAGTGCTCGTTGAAGGCGCTACGTCAAAAAGGTACTCATTTTTGGAAGTTTAGTTTTCTTCGATTGTTATTCCAATCGGCGCTTGTGAAAATCCCAACCGCTAGGTTTTCTTTTATTCACTGTCTAAGGCATTTAGTAAATACATTTTGCCTTAAAATACTTGAAAATTTACTTTACGATTTCACGGAAACCACCAATGAATTAGAATTAGAAACACAGGTAGAACAAGAAGAACAAATCTAATAATGAAGTGTAATAGCAGGCACACTGTCACTCACAACAAAAGGAAAATAATCTGGATAACGATTAATGCTAATAAGGGACTAATGAAAAAGCGCATTAATTTAAGACATTCGTTTGAAAAGGCGCCTTAACTTAGCATTATATTTAAGCGAGTATTATTTTAAAACGATTAACGGATTTGTTTTTGTATATTATGTTATTTGAAAATTGCATATTATTTATCATATCGCAAGTAATACAATACTCAGTTTTACATCCGCTGTGGACAGTAGAACCTTCCTTTCTTTTATTTTTTTTACATGTTATGTAAATTCAGAAATTCGACGCCTCACTGTCCGCTGACATTGGATTCGGTAGGCGCTTTTTGCTAAAAATGTTTTCGTACTTTTGTAGATGGTATAGCACTGAACAAAAAGTGCCAAATGTTGTAATATGACTTTTTAAACAGTTTTTTTTTTGTTTTTATGATGCATTTTCGTTTCCGCTGTATTTTAACGATCTAGACATGTGCGATGTCACGTCACGATGTGCCCTAATGTGACCAGTGGCTAGCTCGGCGCTACGCCTATCGGCGCTTGGCGCCTTGGTGTGCTTGTTGCCTATGGCACGTATGTTTAAACCTTGATAAATTCCACTTGATTTATGAACACCTTCCAATTTTTATTTGAAATTTTATCTGTACTTTTGATCAAAGATCAGGTCCGCCTTGTTCTACAGTGCAATGTGTGCGAGGCATACAGCGGTAATGTATAATTATTAAGAAAGGCAAATGAAGTACCATATACAAACAATACATTGACAAAATTTTCTGTGCAAGCGTGAAATTCACAATTCAGCAGTTTATTTGCTGATCTTGACAATATTAGAACTATACTTTATTATCAAATCCTTAGCAACAAGTTCTTTTCGAGCAATTTTGAGCTAATTTTGAAACAATAACAGTTTAGCAACAATAAAGTTTAGTTGAAAATGGCATAACTTTCCGAATGGAGTGAAAACAGTATCCTACTATTCTTTTCATTATAAATTTCCAATTTCCCAATAACTTCCGTTATAATCGAGCTACTTTCTGGTTACAACATATCAATTGGGTTTTTGAAAAAAACAATTTTTTTGTAATAAATGGAAAGATCATATCTACGTTTTATAACAAAACTATTTTTAGTTTTTTTTTGGCTCTAATTCAAAAGTTATATAACATATAAATATAAATAAAAGTTACATTACAATATATTTTGAACCCAGTACCGGAAACACGCCGAAAGTTCCCAAATAAACCAGAGCACTTGTGACGTCACAATGTTTATTTCTACTCATCGTAGCGTACAGCTGAAACAGTGTTTTGACCTTTAATCGATTAAATCTTGTTATTATCGTCAATCTGTTGATAAATATATCAAAAATTTCAAACCTTAAAGGTCATCGTGGTTTTATAATAATATAGTAATTAATATTTTTTTATGTAAAGGTATAAATTGAATAACTAGAATTTGATAACAAAATTTTTTAACTAAACTCCAGAATCATAACTTTTAAAAATGATAGCATCAACAAAACTTCTATGAATAATTTAAAACGATTAAATAATAAATTTGTACACGGTTATTGAATGGTTTCGGGTTGATTTAGTATTTTATATTTTAATTACGCGCTACTTACAAAATTGAAATTTTCAAACGTTATATAATTGTGGTTCTTCCGTTGTTATAATGTCATTTAAATAATTCTCATGATTTGATGTTTTTTTTTACCTGAAAGAAGACATGGAGAATTATATTTACTATACTACAATGGGAAGTAGAACAAAAATTAAAGTTGATGTAGTACCGCACAAGTGTAGTTATCAACCTAACTGTAAACTTATCACACATGACTAAACAAAATAGCTATTATAAGTAATTTTTTTGCACTAAATTTCGGATATTGTAGTCAATTTACATGTAGAAGCTGTTGACACTGTACTATTGAGAATTAATTTAACATTGTAAGGTCACAAACATGGAGACCAATCGTGGCGCGTTTGTCGTCACGTAATTCTTTTTCCAATTTTAAATTGTTTATAAGTCAACGACTATTAATATAATTTATGGTAAAGTTTCAAAATACGTAAAAAACAATGGATAAATTTCTTTTCAATAATCCAATTGTATTGCTCCACGTAATTATTTGTCTTGTTTAGGATTAAATTTTCGGCATTGTGTACTACTCGATATACACAAGACGTAATATCCTGAAATAATCCGCATTCCTTCATTGCGCTGACAATATTGGCTTCCTTTTGTTTTTCACCACTACAAAAGTATTGCGCACATTCGGTGTGACTGCCAAATATATGATAAGGGCTATTTGTGATATCTCGTGTAATCTACTGCTTTCACTACCAACATTCTCAATCACATTATTGAATTTTTTAATTTTTGTCGCAATAAAGATTGTACACTGCTATATGAATGGCTGCTTTTTGTATTTTTGGTTAAAATTTCTAAGTGAATGGTTTCACAATTCTGTTTCCATAGGGTTTTTCTTCCAAAAGTTTATTAGACACACTGCCATTACCACATTTCAACACTGCGTCGAAACACTTCTACAATAATATCAGCTTCCATACGTGTAGGAGTTCTAGCTTTTAAAGCACATATGCTGCGGAATGTCCACTGTTTTGATGTGTATAGCTCACTAACCGCACAATACTTATTTCTAACATCTATATATAGTAGTTTTTGATTTTTCACACCTATAACGCATCCAACACCGGAATTGGCGGAATAATTAGTCTCATAAGATCTTTAACACCACGCTCCATCTGCGACGAATGATACTAGTGGTATACCATTTTCATCCAGTTAACATCTTCTTCAGCCATTTTCTTTTCCCAGCTGCTTCCATTTCTATGCAAGCCAATTTGTGAATTGTATTGGCCAGCAAATTGTGGAGTTGTGTGTACATTCTACTCGATATCGACGGAAGAGCAATTACAGTATGAATTTCTTCCAAATTAGAATGTCCTATTTCCGTTAATATGGCACTTAAAACTGCACTACAGTTTACGTCTAAGAATGAATCATCATTACAGTCTTCTGTATTATAGCACACATTTTACACTCAAGTATAAAATCACTTTTAAGTCCATTTCGTCTTTCTTGTGTAATTACCACATTTACTAAATGGTTTGTGTACTTTGTTGTTCAGAATTTGCTTAAAGAAATGCGGTATGTTAACGATTTTTGCAATACTGGCGTTGTAATGTCAGATCCGTTATTTTCTTTTTCTATTGTTACATTTTCGTCCTCTTGCTCCATAATAATTTCTGGTATTGACGCAAATGATGTGGACGCATATGAAATGGATTGACTGTCTGATACAAATGAATTTGATCTTTACCTAAGTGGTGAATTTCAATAGACGATGAAACTCGTAGATTCAGGTGTGACGGTTGTGACCCTGAGGGTGGCATTTTTTTGCAACTTGTCCTTTCCGTCCTAATTTGGCTTTTCGTATTCTAGAAATTATGAAATACAGGAATTACAATGTTTCGAATATATTTTAATGTAATGCTAGGTAGACAGTATTTTGTTGTTAATTTCTCAAAATGTATGAAAGTTTACCTTTGCATTTTTTTCTTTTTACTTTGGCGGTAAGTGGAAGAAGTATACTTTTTGCTACGATCCATGATGGTAAACACTATATAACGAATAAACAAAACAATATTTTGTTTGTCATTAATTGATTATATTCATTTTAACATTCCACATGTCCGAACCCATTCCTTTGAAGAAAGTTGTTTTTGCACGAGGAATGTTAAACATAAGTTTAATAACGTAATTCGATAGGTACATAAGTAAAACATTACTTGAATGAATATTGGAGAAACTTATGGTTCAATCCGTTTTTCAATATTCGAAATAACATTGGCGCCATTCTTAAAACCAATATTTTTAATGTGTGTCGACGATTTTGAAAAAAGCTCCAATAGTACAGGGTGTCCCAACGATAGAGTAAAGTAAATTTATGCTTAACTAGAATTATTTGTGTAAATATTGTATGGACCATGGGGTAGAGGTAAGAAGTGTGCATTTTTTTAAAATATTGGAAGTTATACAGGGTGTGCCAGAAAAGCAGGACGTGAAAAAGTATGATGTTTTAAATAGAACACCCGTATTTGATTTTAGTTTTAATTCTACGTGTCCATACAAACATATTTTGTCATACAAAAGATTGGCTGAAAATTTTAGTTCTTGAGATATTCGCGTTTAAAGATTATTATGGTCATTTTCGTGGGGTTGATGAATGGGCAATTGTTCCGTTATTTCACAATAAAAAAATTGATATTTGGTGTGAAAATGAGTGATATTATACTAACGTTTAGACCGAGTAGTATTTCTAATTTTCTCAACAGGGTGTTTGTTATAACCATTCAAATTTGAAAATTCTCAAATTAAAAAATCAGTTTTTTAATTGCACACCCTATATATTTTTATTTCATTTTATTCGGGATTAAAAAATCTATCATTTTTGTCAAATATATCCTATATCTATCTTTGATAGTTTTCGAGTAATTTCGATTTTTCTCACTAGCTACGTTACATACGATACTATAACATTATTGTGGATCGTGGTAGCCATGGAAAACAATTGCGACGAAATAAAACAAACCACCTAAGCGAGAATATTAACAGTTTTTATTAATGAGAAACAGTAATTCAATAATTATTCAACATTGCGTCTTAGTAAATGCTCAAATAGACGGCCTTCTTGCTGAATACACATATTGAGCCTTTTTCTCATGTTCTGTCTCAGTTCGGATAACATAAGAGGGTCACTGTGCGACAAGCTTCGCGAATTCTATTTTCATGTCCTCCTTGTTGTAGGTTTAATAATATACACCCGATCTTTTATGTATCCCCATAGGAAAAAATCCAGTGGAGTTAAATCGCATGACCTGGGTGGCCATAATATAAAGCCATTACGTCCTATCCATTTCTCCGGGTATTGCTGGTTCAAGAATTCCCTTACGTCCCGATAAAAATGTGGAGGTGCACCATCCTGTTGCAACCACATATTTAGTCGTCACTGTCACTGTGCGACAAGCTTCGCGAATTCTATTTTTCATGTCCTCCCTTGTTGTAGGTTTAATAATATACACCCGATCTTTTATGTATCCCCATAGGAAAAATCCAGTGGAGTTAAATCGCATGACCTGGGTGGCCATAATATAAAGCCATTACGTCCTATCCATTTCTCCGGGTATTGCTGGTTCAAGAATTCCTTACGTCCCGATAAAATGTGGAGGTGCACCATCCTGTTGCAACCACATATTTAGTCGTCCTTCTAAATTGATACCCTCAAGTAACACAGGCAATTCTTCACGTAAGAAATGCAAATAGCTGCGGCCCGTTAATGGATCATCAAAAATAGGGACAGATAATTTGGTCATTAAGTATACCACACCACATTTAGTGACCAATAATTTTGGTTTTGAACTTCTCGTAGCCAAAATGGATTATCAATGGCGTAATAGTGCATATTATGCCGATTTAAAGCCCCATTACTTTTAAACGTCGCCTCATCGGAAAACATTATGGAGCACAAAAGTTGTTATTTAATTGCAGCCGTTGATTAATGATATTGCAGAATTCAATTCGTCTTGCAAAATCCTTTTCTCGCAATTCTTGATGAAGCTCAATGTGATAGGGATGGTACTTATACTTCAGCGTTGTTCGATTCACGTTTGATTTGGAGGTATCACATATCGTCGCTAATGTTCTAGAACTCACTTGGGGATTTTCTTGAATATTTAATAATATTTTAAGTTCTTTTTCTTCATTAGCTGCCCTTTTGTTAACAACTTTACGTTTGAAGTATTTAACACTACCGCTAGAATCAAATCTATCCATCAAATTTTCCAAGCCAACAGTAGTAGGTATTCGACGTTCAGGATATTTCATTTTGTAGATTTGTTGTGCCAATAAAGGGTTTTTTTCAGCCTCGCCCAACAAATCAAATACGGGGTGTTCTATTTAAAAAAATCATACTTTTTCACGTCCTGCTTTTCTGGCACACCCTGTATAACTTCCAATATTTTAAAAAAATGCACACTTCTTACCTCTACCCCATGGTCCATACAATATTTACACAAATAATTCTAGTTAAGCATAAACTTACTTTACTCTATCGTTGGGACACCCTGTACATAAGCACACTTTAATATCTTTAATCATCATGAAACAAAAAAGTTTACCGTTTTCAATCAGCCACTTTATGTGAGAGGATTGTGAATATTTATTCAGGTTTGTATGCTTTGTGATTTTAATATTTGTGATGCTAACAAACGCAAATTATTAGTGGCCAAAATGCGGGGGGTGCGGGGGCACCTTCCCCTCCACTTTTTTATACGCCCACGTGGGAGGCGTATATCTGAAGGGTGGGGTCAGCTTCTTTTGGGGACTATTTTCAGCCCTTGGGCGGAGTTGAACTCTAATTTGGTTGTATTAAGAGCTTTTATGGCTGTGTACCCTTGGAGGTTAAGCAATTGCGCACACATGCAGTGTTCTATTGGAAAGTGTAAGGTTAGGCCACGCCCCACTTTCAACTGATTGGTCGTACGTGCACCCGTCTCCCTGGCTTCCGATTGGTCCTTAGCCCCACTACTCAACCGCTGTGCTCTGATTGGAGGAGTAAGTATATGCATTCTGATTGGTTAAGGCGGGAAATTTGAAAATGTTTTTTAGTAATAAAGAGGTTCTTGTAAGATAGGTGTAGAAACTATCAAGCAGACCTTTGACTCTATCGTGATCCCAGATGCAATTGTAGCAACTTAATCTTATAAGACAAATGTAGATTCCTGCCATAAAAATTTGTATTCTAGTAAGCGGGCCCTAATGCTTACATGTAAGACAGGTGTATGAACTTGCGTTAGGGAGTGATCTTGCGTGGGGAATTTGAATGACAATAAAATTTAATTATATAACACTTATTTTTATTGTAATATCATAATTAAAAAACCCTCAGTGAGTTATAAAAAGAAATTACTGACAAACAAAAAACAAAATTTTTTTATTAAGTTAATTAATTACATAACAGTTATTACAATATTGTTTTCTAAACGAACAGTAAAACTGATTGCTTTACCTGCATTGATTGCATTGAAATATGTTTAATATCCATCCGACCGTTAAATTGTTTGTATATTGTACATCTTAATATTTTTTTAAAGAAACTTGTTACGTATAGCTGAGATGTGTTTTATAACTGTAATTAAAAATCTATACAAATAAATAAAATAAGTAAAAGGTTAAAAGCACACTTACCAGCTCTGTACTTAAAGAATGTTTGGAGAATTAGTTTACGAGTAATGGTCACTGCTTTGTGTTACTCGTCTAATCAAACTAAATCACTTTCTATGTTTTTACTTATGCATAGATGATATATAAGCTATTGATTTCCCCATAATTAATTTTTAGAGTGTAAATATACAAACAACCTAATTATCTTTATCACACCTACTGCAACTCGTATTTATCTTTCCCTTAAAATAATTAATAACAATGCGGTTTGAACAAAATGCTGTACACACACAAAATACGCGAAATGTTTTTTATAAAAAACCTCATTAAAAGTTTGGAATGTAATAATTACAGGTCTAAATTCCACAACAATATATAGTAAGAAACCATTGTTCATGTTTACTTTTAGCTAATTACTGTGTAGTTAAATTTAATAGTCTAAAAAATTGATTGCCAATATCGAATGGGTAACAATTTCTTTTAAAAAACACTAAATCATAAATTTTATAACACGGTTATAAAAACACACATACTAGATTAAAAGAAAAACGATAGGCGTGATTCGTCGCCATCACCATCATGGTTTTGAGATTCGTCCTTCTCCTCTACCTCATCGCTCTTCTTCCTCTTCTGTGAATCATCACCATCAGCTTGGATGTGAGATACATTCAGTTCATCCACGTCATCGTTTTCATCATTATCTTGAACTGTTATGTTGTAATAGTTTATTAACAAGTCAGTCAAATCTCTAATGTCCGCTGATGTTGGCTCATAAGCAGGAGAATACATCATAATAATGCTCACTCGATGACAGTTACACTTTAAAGAGCGAAACACACGAGAAACGAGAATGCTGCTAGCCTAGGGCCTTGTGCGCTGGCGCGCCCGTCAATGGGTAGAATCGGTTATCTTCGAGGGAAGTTTGAAGTATTGACCTAACCACATTCTAATATCCTCCCTAGGGGCATGTTTATAAATCTAAACTCCTTTTTATGGCTGAGGTATTTTCTCCTAAGATGGCAGCTTGCTTCTTTTTATCTTCTTGCGTTTGCGTGTTTTCGTGTTAGCGTGTTTTCGTGTCTGTATGTTCTTGCGTTTGCGTGTTAGCGTGTTTTCGTTTGCTCCTCGTGCAATGATAGTCGATTGTAGGTAGTTGTAGGTAATATTGTGTTGACTAAAAACCATAATTGCAAACGCTGCTTGCTATGTCCAGTCCGTGGAGCTATGTTTAATTAGCTTTTTGACAGATGTATTTATGACAAGGTCAGGCTTGCATGTAAAATAATATAGAGGTGAAACTAGCTAGCTAACGTGTTTTGCTGCTACACGCATCACAATATTGAAGATTCTGTTTATGTATTAGAAAACGTACTACAGTCTCGAAAACAGAATGCAGATAAAATTGAAGGAAATGAATACGGTACAGCTTCTGAGAAACCATAACATCACTGGGCCTATGTGTGCACTGGAAAATGCCTTACTACTGCAAGACTGGGCGCATACCGATTCCAAAGATGTATGTGGTACAAGTGTTGAAATGTTTGAAATCGATCCCCAGCGACAAGAAGAATGTGTTTCGGCTTGTATGTGCCTCTAATCAACTACCGAGACACGCACCTAGACCGTGTACAATTATCGTAAACACGGATCCTGCAAACAGGTCAGCATTGGACCGCTATCTACATTGACGAGAATGGTAATGGGGAATATATTGATTCCTTTAGACGAGCACCGCAAAGATATCATTTACGTTTCCTAGAGAAAAATTCCAGATGCTTCCTATACAATAAAACAATACTGCAAGATTACCATTGGAATGTGTGTGGACTTTATACGTTAATGTTTCTGTATTTTAGATTACATAGTTTACCAATGATTGATTTTGTAAAAAACTTTTTGAGTACATCTTTAATTGTAAATGACGAGATAATTAAATTATTGTTTAACGCCTGTTACCCAACCATTCTATTCCGATGAATAAAAAGATTTTTAGTACCTTACTTTTTTTAATTATGAGTTGCGTAACATCAGATGAGCCTATCGTTTTTCTTTTAATCTAATATGTGTGTTTTTAAAATCGTGTTATAAAATTTATGATTTAGTGTTTTTTAAAAGAGATTATGTTACCCATTCGATATTGGTAATCAATTTTTCAGATTATTAAATTTAACAGGATTATATAGTTACACAGTAATTAGCTAAAAGTAAACATGAACAATGGTTTCTTACTACATATTGTTGTGGAATTTAAACATGTCATTACAAACTTTTAATGAGGTTTTTTATAAAAAACATTTTGCGTGTGTGTGCAGCATTTTGTTCAAACCGCTTTGTTATTAATTACTTTAAGGGAAAGGTAAATACGAGTTGCAGTAAGTGTGATAAAGATAATTATGTTGTTTGCATATTTACACTCTAAAAATTAATTATGGGGAAATCAATAGCTAGTTATATATCATCTATGCATAAGTAAAAACATAGAAAGTGATTTAGTTTGATTAGACGAGTAACACAAAGCAGTGACCATCACTCGTAAACCAATTCTCCAAACGTTATTTAAGTACAGAGCTGGTAAGTGTGCTTTTAATCTTTTATTTAGTTTATTCACTTGCACAGATTTTTAATTACAGTTATAAAACACATCTAAGCTATACGTAACAAGTTTCTTTAAAAAAATATTAAGGTGTACAATATACAAACAATTTAACGGTCGGATGGATATTAAACATATTTCAATGGTAATCAATGCAAACAATATTGTAATAACTGTTATGTAATTAATTAAAAATAAAAAATTTTTGTTTCATAACAGAATAACCTGAATGTCAGTAATTTTTTTTTATAACTCACTGAGGCTTTCTTAATTATGATATTTACAATAAAAATAAGTGTTCTATAATTAAATTTTACTGTCATTCAAATTCCCCACGCAAGATCAATCCCTAACACAAGTTCATACACCTGTCTTACATGTTAGCATTAGGGCTCCCTTACTAGAATACAAATTTTTATGGCAGGAATCTACATTTGTCTTATAAGATTAAGTTACGACAATTGCATCTGGGATCACGATAGGTCAAAGGTCTACATGATAGTTTCTACACCTATCTCACAAGAACCTCTTTTTACTAAAAAACATTTTCAAATTTCCCTCCTTAACCAATCAGAATGCAGATACTTAGTCCTCCAATCAGAGCACAGCGGTTGAGCAGTGGGGCTAAGGACCAATCAGAAGCCAGGGAGGCGAGTGCACGTACGACCAATCAGCTAAAAGTGGCGCGTGGCCTAACCTTACACCTTCCAATAGAACACTGCATATGTGCGCAATTGCCTAACCTCCAAGGGTACACAGCCAAAAAGGCTCTTAATACAACCAAATTAGGGGCTTAACTCCGCCCAAGGGTTGAAAATGGTCCCTGAAAAGAAGCCGACCCCACCCTTCAAATATACGCCTCCCACGTGGGCGTATAAAAAAGTGGAGGTAAAGGTGTCCCAGGGGGCGGGGTTTATGACGTAAAAAAGTGGAGGGGATGGTGCCCCCGTCCTACTTGTATCCTTTCGGGGATGAACAGTATTATTTGTGTGCGGACAGTTAGTTACTGATTCATAATATTTTCCACCAAACCAGATGCAGGCAATGCTTTGCTTTATGGCCAAGCAATTAGTCGTCTGTGAGTTTTACGAAAATAGGAATAGTATAATAAAATAACTTCAGTACATTTTTGTTAGAAAATCAAAAATAGGAATCATTCGTTTCGTTTTGATAGTGCTTGAATAACCATTGAAATAATCGGTCTTAGTAAAATTTAAGAGACCCTGTAACACAACAATTTCGATGACCAATAAATAATTTGTTCATTGTTCAAGCCATACATGAGCTGTTCAATTTGACAGCAATGATAGTTAGGTACAACTATAGCAGTATAAATTCGTAAACATGAAGCAATTAAAATTTTTCAGTTTCTCAAATATCGTAGGTACTCGTATTTGGAAAGGTCAGACATTCCTTGTATACAGGGTGTCCCAACGATAGAGTAAAGTAAGTTTATGCTTAACTAGAATTATTTGTGTAAATATTGTATGGACCATGGGTAGAGGTAAGAAGTGTGCATTTTTTAAAATATTGGAAGTTATACAGGGTGTGCCAGAAAAGCAGGACGTGAAAAGTATAATTTTTTAAATAGAACACCCGTATTTGATTTTAGTTTTAATTCTACGTGTCCATACAAACATATTTTGTCATACAAAAGATTGGCTGAAAGTTTTAGTTCTTGAGATATTCGCGTTTAAAGATTATTATGTTCATTTCGTGGGTAGATGAATGGGCAATTGTTCCGTTATTTCACAATAAAAAAATTGATATTTCGTGTGAAAATGAGTGATATTATTCTAACGTTTAGACCGAGTAGTATTTCTAATTTTCTCAACAGGGTGTTTGTTATAACCATTCAAATTTGAAAATTCTCAAATTAAAAAATCAGTTTTTAATTGCACACCTATATATTTTATTTCATTTTATTCGGGATTAAAAATCTATCATTTTGTCAAATATATCCTATATCTATCTTTGATAGTTTTCGAGTAATTTCGATTTTTTCACACTAGCTACTTTATTTTCTATAACATTGCATTGCATGGATCTTGGTAGCCATGGAAAATAATAATTGCGTTACTAAGATACAAAGGTTTCCTACTTGTCAAAATAAACACATATTAAGTTTGTCGTTTTCGCATTTAACTTGTTATCAATTCTTGTATCAATTATGGATTATTCGACAAATGAATTAATTGATATGATACACGTGTTGGGCGAGGCTGAAAAAAACCCTATAAATCTACAAAATGAAATCTCCTGAACGTCGAATACCTACTACTGTTGTTTTTCTTCATTAGCTGCCCTTTTATTAACAACTTTACGTTTGAAGTATTTAACACTACCGCTAGAATCAAATCTATCCATCAAATTTTCCAAGCCAACAGTAGTAGGTATTCGACGTTCAGGATATTTCATTTTGTAGATTCGTTGTGCCAATAAAGGGTTTTTTTCAGCCTCGCCCAACACGTATATCATATCAATTAATTCATTTGTCGAATAATCCATAATTGATACAAGAATTGATAACAAGTTAAATGCGAAAACGACAAATTTAATATGTGTTTATTTTGACAAGTAGGAAACCTTTGTATCTAAGTAACGCAATTATTATTTTCCATGGCTACCAAGATCCATGCAATGCAATGTTATCGAAAATAAAGTAGCTAGTGTGAAAAATCGAAATTACTCGAAAACTATCAAAGATAGATATAGGATATATTTGACAAAAATGATAGATTTTTAATCCCGAATAAAATGAAATAAAATATATAGGGTGTGCAATTAAAAAACTGATTTTTTTAATTTGAGAATTTTCAAATTTGAATGGTTATAACAAACACCCTGTTGAGAAAATTAGAAACACTACTCGGTCTAAACGTTAGTATAATATCACTCATTTTTCACACGAAATATCAATTTTTTATTGTGAAATAACGGAACAATTGCCCATTCATCAACCCCACGAAAATGACCATAATAATCTTTAAACGCGAATATCTCAAGAACTAAAACTTTCAGCCAATCTTTTGTATGACAAAATATGTTTGCATGGACACGTAGAATTAAAAACTAAAATCAAATACGGGGTGTTCTATTTAAAAAAATCATACTTTTTCACGTCCTGCTTTTCTGCCACACCCTGTATAACTTCCAATATTTTAAAAAAATGCACACTTCTTACCTCTACCCCATGGTCCATACAATATTTACACAAATAATTCTAGTTAAGCATAAACTTACTTTACTCTATCGTTGGGACACCCTGTACAATACAGTTGATGTAATGAATTGCAAAACTAGGCATGTTTGTCTTTTCAGATCAGGTTTCATCTTAGAACTTTACGCCAGACTCACCAACACTTCGGCGTTTTATTATGGGAGATCCCTCTCCAAAATCTACGTTTTTTAAAGAATGAGTGCTTCAACGTCTTATGAAACACCTTTTTTTTTTGTAATTTGCCGTTTTTGTGCCGTTTTTTTTTTAAAAAAACTTTACTTAAGTAGATTTAGGAATTTTTGTAGCGGTCGGTAATGTTTTAATTTTAAAAGTGACATTTTGATCTAGTCCTGCTTTGTTTTATACGTGAAATTGCTGAAAATATGCTCGCAAATTTGCTCATATCAAAGTTTTCCACTGGACGCATTCTGTTTTTGACATATTTTGTACGAGTGACAAGCATGACATAATTCCGGATCAAGCTTTGCCAACTTAAAAATTTTCGTAAAATGTTCCGTGAATTATGGCTATAATGATATCGTAGATGTCGTGTTTCTAAATCTGTCTATTAAAGAATGAAAATGGAAGTAAATCCACTTAATAACACACCTTAATTTTTATTAGTATTTTATACATAGCCGTTTAGATTTTGTCGTATTTTGTTGTGTATCAAAATATCTCCACCACCAAGGTTTAGAATAGTGAAACTTTACACATTTTGGAAAAGTCTTTTTAACAATATTTCAAAACTGCTAAAATATGTAGGATGTTGTGTTTACAAGTATATAATTTTGATAAGGCACGTTCTTTGTATATTTTAAAATATTTTTGAAATGTAGTTTGAACTAACCAGCATGTCCAAAATTTTTTGAAAAAAAAAACTGTCGTTTACCATTTAGAAACCGACGCGTTCAGCTTGACTCACCCTGTATACCTTACTTATGTGTTTTTGTCGAAATATTTATCAATTGTGATGTTTTACCTACAATACTTTACAATCATTGCAGTTTCACCTAATATCCATAACTTGGAAAGGCCTAATTCTTCCCCAATCCCGTTTTCTGTTGAAGATTCAAGTTACTAACAACTCCACATTCAATTCAAAAAGATGTGGAGCGGAGATTATTGTAAACTACTCAGTCTGTCCGTTAGATCGAAGGCGAATTGAAAATCATGTACGTGTTCTACTCCTTAAGAAAAATATTTAAAATATTAATAACTAAAAATCAGAAACTAAAATATTATGTAGAATAAAAAATTTACTTACAGGGTATACTTCTTAGGGATAAATCTTATGATAATTGACCAAATTTCATTCACTCATAGTGTATAACACAAATAAACTAAGAAGGTAATCTCATGCGTCATGAAAATTATAACTGAAAATAAGAACGTTCTTGACAAACAACCTTTCTTGTAATTTACATAAATCTTTTTTTACTGGTATGTGTATTTGTGATAGCAGATTATTATTTCTTGCAAACATTTCATTTAATCGAATAACACAAAACATAATAAATAAGTTCAAACTAATATTCATTTATTGTGACTCAGTGGTCTAAACGTAAATGTGTACCTTTCGCCTGGAAAGCTATTCTTTTAGAAAAAATATACAAAAACTGAAAGATGTCTTCTTAGGAAGTAAAACCAGAGGCCCCATGTTGAGTACGTTAAACATCTCATGACGAGGGCGGAAGTCCCTTAGTTAAGGGGGGTCTCGATAGATAGTTAGGCAACACATCAAACCCCCATAAGAGCAATGTTAAAAGCGTTCTAACATTTTATATTATTATGAAGCTATCTGAAACTTTAGAGAAACGCGTAATACGTGAAAATAGTCCCGAAACCTTCTTAAATGTTTAGATATTGTTTTTTTTTAAATTTTAATTTCTATAATTTTTTATTGAATTTTTCCCCAGTAGTGAATATTTTTATAACTGATAATATTTTTAACAAAAGTCATGTATTCAAACATAGGTTTTTCGAAATACGAACTGTTAAAATTTTGAAAATATTGTAGATTTATAATTTACTATTTAAAACATTATAAAAACGATAAATGTTCTGATGTCTATAAGGTAGAAATTCCAGTAGAAAATATAGCATGGTCTGCTCATTAAAGGCCCGGGGACACAAAGATCTTCAGGTATCTATTTCTATTGGAACAAACGTAATCGGATTAACTTTCAATCCTTCAAACTATTATTTAAATTAAAATAACGAAAATGGTAGGTACTTTATTACTTTATTAAATTATAATGTATTCGTATCAGTAAAAATTAAAATAAAACAATCAATTATTCTATTTATTTATTTTGTGTCATTAAAAAAAACAAAGTTTTCTAAAATATTGCAAACAAATTATAGAGGTGAACAAACAAAATTTAATTGGTCATTAGTACAGTTCGAAGATTTAAATTACGACATCTGCGTGGATCCACTGATTCCGGTAAGAAAGACTTATAGTAAAATTCTTTTGTTACCATATGATCCTCCAAATATGTATCATCCCTATAAAAAACAAAACATACTGTTTCATTTAACGTTCAAAATATTTATTGTTACTACGTATCTTTCAATTACTTCAACATGGATTCCTGTTGCAGTGCAGACAATAAAGTAGCATTTGACTCGTTTGGTAATATGTAAAATTTCTTACACCTGATAATAATAATTATGGTTCCTCTTTAATTTAATTTTGTTGCTTTCGGAATCAATCTACAACACAATAATTAATGAAATTTACCTTACATGCCTCCACAGGAGAGAGCTTTTTATTTTTTTTTATTTCCACCACTGCGTCTTCTTTTACTAGTCCGCCAGGCGAACATACTAAAAATGGTTTCTCTTCGATTATAAGTAGTCCGCATGTAGTGATTTTTAATTGTTGAAATAGTTTAATTGCATTTGACTCACTGTTGAGGTCAAAGGCGGTGTACGTATTCCCTTTAAAAACGTTGTAGAGTAAGGAGTAAACAGTTTTGGAAGTGCACGTTGTTTTACGCAGTTTGCGCATTTTCCCAAAATTGCATGCCGTTAAACGTTTCTTACGTTCTACTCTCCACAAATGATTTTTTGATTGGGTCAAGGTACCTTCTTCAATCTTTTTTTGTCGACATTTTCCAAACAAGTCAAAAATTGACAAACGCGCAATTCGTACTCATCTTTTAAAAGATCGGGTGTGATGGATTCATTTGCCAATCCATAATCTTTATCCGCGGGTGCAAATGTCTTATTTTAGAGTGATCTGAAATCAAAACAATAGGAAACTACTGTAATGAAGAAGTTTCCATAGAAGAAAACGTTATTAAAATAATACATACATTTTGTTACCTTCTTCCTACGACGAAAAATTTGGGAGTTTAAGTAATACGTCATGTAGTGCCCCGGTGGTCGGTCCCAAAGGTGCTCATGCAAAAGCGACAATAAATTTCCCTCGCTATTAAAAGAGATCGCGACCATTTCACATTTGAATTAGTACGATTTAAAAAAAAAAATTGACTCTTTTACCTCCTACAAATTTCACAACTACCAAATTATATGTTTCTGCTGGATTTGTATCGGTATCGTAGAGCAAACTAGATGCTAGTCGTTCTACAATAGTGACTATTACTGGCGACATGCCGCATTCTAAATATACATCTACCAAATCCTCCTAAATTACAAGAAATAGTTTAATAACAAACTAGTATTATTCAAAAATATTATTATTACCTAGTTCTTTTTAGTGCCATTACAAAAATATTCTTGACGTTGGTTGTGTCTGCTCAGAATATACAAAGGGCAATTTCATATATTTTTCTTCAAATTTTCAATTTTGCTATCAATAGGTCCATTTTCAACTTTGCTTGAAGGATTGCGTCTATAATCTCTTCGCCTTTTTGGATATCGACAGTCTTTAGTAAAATCGCTGAGTTCATTGATGTAATTACGAAGCAAATGATTCCGACATTCTATTTTTCTTATGTAAAATGACGGGCCGGACGGCGAAGTTTGTGTTAAATGTTTGTTTACACTAATGTCTCTGTCACCAATCAATTGGCCATAAATTAGGTTATGCCGTGAAATTGATTTTGCAATTCCTTCGCAATAATACCAGATTCCATTGCAGTGCAACACTTAGTCCAGTTCCGGAAACATTCATGATCATCCACGTCATGGTCTCTGGCACACAAACAGCAATATTTGTTTTTTTACACCCATATACAAAATCTTTTTTGGTTTAGCTCTGATTATGGATGCCTGAAAAAATTCTTTATAGTACGTCCTTTGGTATCGCATTATTTGCAACCAATTGCAGTTTTTTTTAACATGATAGGTTCATAAGCAATGTTGTGCATTAATAGAAAATTACATATTTATTCCTTTTAAATGAATTATTTGGAATTTTTTGTAGAAGTTTGGAATGATAACTAGCATTTTCCATTAAAGATGGTGCTTTTAAGTTTGCAATTGAATTATTTTCAAACCATTTTGTAAACAACTCCGCACACATATCTCCATGATAGTCTACACTTTGTGACTTTGTAGGAAACAAAAGTGAAGCATCGGAAACAAATCCATCTTCATTACCTGCATGAAAAACTATAAATGTAATAGCTAAATTACAACAAACCTTTTTCCTGTACCCATTGGCTTCTTCTTCACGCTTTCGTTAGATCCTCGACTGAAACTACAAGTTTCATCTAAGAATACAGGATTGCATAATTTTTCTTTGTTATTTTTGTAATATTCTCTTAAGAATAGTACACTATTGTCAGCAATACATGATGGTTCCAGTAAACCTTTCCTAACACTATCTACTTTAGATGAAAATCCGATGGAATGTAAGCGACATCTTAAACTTGATCTACGGATATCGAAAACTTGACTATTTTTACATCATACTTCACATAGTCATCAACTTTAGTGGACTTAGATTTCGCACGTTTTCTCCGCTTTGCTGGTGACTGTGGGGATTTATTTACATTTTGGGCTTCTGTAACCCTTTTTTTATAGTACTAACTGTATTTATACTAAATCCACATATTTCAGACGTGCGCTAAAAGTAAAAATAATTAAGCATGTTCATAGCTACGAGCTGCGCTTGAGATTTAAGGTAACAGTATATCTAAAAGGTTTACATTTTATATAAATTATGTAAAAATGTTACCAACTTACCCATAATTCACTGTATAAGTTGTAGGTAGTTTTGAGAAAAACTGTTTTTTTATAAAAAGTGTAGCAAAAACACATAAACAACAATTTTAGAAATAACAGGAGTGACAGATGCTGTTCTTAATCACGACACACGTTTTAGTGCGCTAATATGAATTGTACACTTCTGTTCAATAAAATCTAGTGCAACTCTTGGAAGTGATTTTTAGCATTTATTTGATACTGTAAAGCGTGTTTCTTGGATGCAATGTTCTATCTGCGAATAAAAAATAAATGTACAAAAATTTCAAAACTAATCCTTTAATAACGTATAGGTTGATGTATTGTTTCAGTATTTATGGAGTTATATTGTTTGTATAATTCAATAACATTGCAATTACAAATTGTATAAAGTTTAACAAAAATAAAATTATTTATTTAACACAAACATCTTAAGTAATAATTAAGAAAATTAAAGCACAACAAATAAGTAATTTTGACTTTAGAATTGTCATATTAATGTAGCAATGGATACCAAAGCCCGTTCAATCTACTTAAAATTAATGTACGCGATTTTATTGAGTAGAACTGTACAGTAGATTTATGTTTTTATGACCATCCTTCTCTTATACATGTAGTTGAGATATATATATATATATATATATATATATATATATATATATATAATTTTATTATAGTTTTACATTGATGGGTCATGCCCCACTTTATTTGAATCAAACTTTACATATGTTGTATGTATACGGGAATGTTGAGTGGAGACACTCCAGATTTTTTCTCTAGGGTAGATAGTTTAGTACAAAATAGCTTGTTTTCTAGTATGGCAAAATGAATTATGTTGGAAATGAAGAAATAAAGTTAATAAAGTTTCATAAAACGGAACAAAAATAAAAACCTTGTACTTTCATTAAGAGTAGGTATTTATTTAAAAATGGTTATTACTTCTGGATAAATGAATTCTGCATATCTAATTTTTACATCTTTATAAAAATTAATTTTAATTAAAGAAAAGTAATTATCGATTTGTGCAAACGAAAATTGTATGATAGGTAATTACATGCTTATTATACGTATATTTTATTGTTATGTATTAGTTGTGCTGTATTAATTTCGTTTAATATAATTTTTTGCTTTTAAATCGTCCTTAAGAAAATTGATTTGCGAAACCGTAAAAGCTGTATGACTATTAAGGCTGATGTACATAATATAACTACGTGCAGCAGGTCTCAAATTCACAAATACTTACACCAAATTTACATATTTTTGTGCTATGTACTTTTTTATTTGTCAACATTTCTAAATGTATTCCATAAAGTACTTGAACATTTTATAGTTTATAATTGGTCTAACAACTGCAACAACAACAAAGCAACTTTCAATATTAGTAGAAATGTTAAAACAAGTGTACATTGATGACTTTACAAAGCTTTATAATGTCAAGTTTAATAGTGATAAACTGCAGTTTAAGGTTTCAAAGATTCAATATTTGGGACAAATGTTTTCAAAAGATCGGGATGAGGCCGATAAGCGCAGTGTAGTGTGTATAAAATAAGCAGAGGGCCAACTAACTGCAATGGAGATGGGCGGTTGGAGATAAGACACCTTACGCTCACCCTAAAACAAAGCTCAAAGTCGTGAGCAAACGTCATATGCCATTACAATCTAAACATATCTGGAAAAATTATTTTGAGCTGAGATGTTGAATTTGCGAGATCGTGGACCGCAAGACATTCGCTTACTTGGTACGTAAAACTGTTTGTATAGACCTTGTATAATTACTTTGATTGTAATTAATTGCTTAAAATACTATTACAGGCATCTAGCCCGTAAAGGCAATGTGTGCCACAGCATAACTGCGGGGTTCTTACTTGAAGATCGTAAAAGGCACTCGTAGCAACTCCAAAAATAGTCAAAATCAGTAGGTAAAGTCAAAAAGTGGCCACCTGTTAAAATCATTTACAGCGGGTAAACGTCATGAGCTGATGTTATATTGGCCTAACAGGGAACCAAAACGTTCACCCAAAAATCTACTACTTCTACAAAGTCTGCTCTAAAAATATTAACGCCAGGTTCACCTAAACTTTAATAAAATCTTAAGCTTTAAATATAAAAGTCGCAAAATGCGAAATAAAACCTAAAACTCACTAAATATTTCGATAAATCTACGTCAAAAATTATTAACTTAACTAACCCAAAAATAAATGATCGGACGGTAATCTAATTCTACAAATTAACACGAAAAATACGTCACCACAACCTAAACAAACGCGATCAAAAATCTATGAAATCCTAAAATTTATCAAACGTCGATAACGGGAAACAGTACCAGAATTCGTCGAAGAATACAGGTCGTCTTCAAACAATTAACAAACTGCTTACCTTTTGACAACTCAGACATCAGCAAAGATATCTACAATCGGTCGGTCGTTCAGGAACCAACTCAACACCTAAATTTACGTTACGTTATGATTTAAAATCTCTTAATAAATTTGCACTTAAATATAATTATTCTTCAAGAAAATTACTAATTATTTTACAACCATTCGCAAGTATCTCAATCCACCCAGTATAAAATATGCTCAAATTAAAGAAACCAAAATATTCCATTGAACCTTTAAAGTTGCGTTAAAATTTCAATAATCAATAATATCTTTCAAATGTAATTACTTTACTTCCAATAAACATAACAACTTGACGTTAATTTCACGATATAAATAAACACACACTTTACGCGACATATGATGCAGTACAACAAATAGTCGGTTTACACTTTAAAAAACGCAATAAGTACACTAACCTAACAATATATATTGAATATTAATTAAAACAACACCATTATCGAGAGGTCACACAATTGTTACATAAATCAAATCCTTTATATCAGTGTTTCCCAAAGTGTGGGTCGCGACCCCCTGGGGAGTCGCAATCAGGTACTATGTGGGTCGCTGAAAATTTATAAAACAAGACAAAAACACCACTTTGTTAAATCATGTATTTTTATTTTAATAACATCGTACATAGAAGTTATCAAACGAAACATAACACTAAATATTAATAAGTCCGTAAAAAAAAAAAGAAAAATAAAGTCAAATGTTATAATGTTAATGAGACCCATGCGCCTGTTTTTGAAACCAATCTTTCAAATCTAGGCTGTGTATTTGAGACACTATTATATCGTTTTCAAGTATGAGACGATTTCTCACTTTTGTTTTAATGGCAGTCATGGACGGGAAACCAATAAAATTAACTATAAAATTATAAAATTAATGGTTATTCAGATATTGAAAAAATTTGAACTTACTCTTCAATTCAATCTTTGAAATATGCAGCCGTTTTAGAAATATTTGATAAAAACCAAAAACTGACCCTAATAAACGAAACAAGCTTAAGTACAAAAGTTTAAGTACGTAGATGTTTTCGTTCTGGAGTTATCGTGAATATAAATGTATTAAAGAGAAGCTACTTAATTATCCCAAAAAATGTTATTAAAGTTCCACTTTGTAGATTGGGAGGTCGTGTGCTTTTATTATGGCATTTTTATTGTACCCGTAAATGTTAGTTACTAAGTTGCTAATCAGTGCCAATAATATAATATTGAATTGTAGGCATTGTAATATATATTACTACAGCAGGTTTATTCTCTGCATTTTCATATTTCATAAATGTTGTTAACACTAACCTTTGTAGGCACTGAAGAGCTCTGTCCTACCACGAAAATTTTAACGCCCAATAAAAAACAAGACCATACGATTTCTTCAGAGGTTGTTACAAATTATGTGTAAGATTGCGATAGTAAGAAATAGAAGAATAAAAGTGTGATGGAGAATTCAACATGAATGAAGAATAATCATTTCGAGAAATTTATCCTCCCCCACTACTAGGCAGCCAAAGGCTGTGTGCTATAATTAGTAGTCTGAGATTCAAGTCAAACCCATTATCAGTTACTAGTTTCTGGTTGGTCCACAGGCCTCTTGTAATCTGGTTGGAGGCCTAGGACAAACGTGTGCTGATTGGTTATGGAAAAGATCGCTCTCGTTTTGTTTTGGTTGGGGGCTTAAGGCTTTATATTATGATTGGTTGGCTGATTGTTTATTGGTGTTACTGATTTCTGCAATAAACTCGAACGGTGTCGATTTTGTTTAGTGGTTGTGTGGATGTCTAAGAAATCGCGGTTTTGCATATTTTTAAACTCAGTAAAATTGTAGACAGAATTATTTTAAAATCGGGCAATCTTAACTGTTTTGGTGTTATAGTGACCATTTATATCAATTTTCTATCAAAAGACTAGTAGTGACGCTCACTAAAGTACTTATTGCAGTCTTTTAAACTCAATTTGGTATTAACAATTTAATATTTATAAGTTTATATTATTTACATTAATGAATTATACATGTAGGCGATTATTTCAGGCATATTTTAATATGTAAGTAGTGGGTATATTTATTTTCTTCCCAATTTCGCTTTTTATCTAAATCCGAGATTGGAGGTATACATCGTGGACAGGTATAATTTAACAAAGAGCTTAAAACTTGAATATACCAACAAGACTAGAAGCGAATATTTTATCGGAAAGTTTACTTTTGTAATTAAAAATTATATGTACTCTAGCAAAGTAAGGTCGTAGATTCAAATCCTACTCGAGGTAAACTTTTTATTTATGTGTTTAATAACATTAATAATAATGTTTAATTACAGATTTACTTTTGAACTTATTCGTTCATAACAAAGCTTATAATAATTTATTTTTTGGAATTCACAAACCCTCTTACATGCATAATATTCTTCTTTGCACACAAATGACGTTATTGTTACTATGCTATAATGAACATCAATAAGATCTAGAGCGGCAAGGTACAAACTTAAAATCTAGCAAACCCGGACTTTATGAATGAATTTCTATTACAAAGGAAGTATCTGAACTAATAAAACACAATCAGTTTGCACCTCATAATATTAACGAAATGCGTAATATATTAAAAACAACTTTCATAAGACCAGTCTTGAAGCACGAATTTAAGTTGTAAAGAACGAGTGGCGTACCCATAAGTTTTTAAAAGAATCAATGCTTCAAGGTCATATGAAACATGTTTTTTATGCTATTTTCTGTAATTTGTCCTTTTTATGTCGTTTTTAAACAAAACTTTAGTTGATTTAGGGATTTTTGGGGCGGCAGGGAATGTTTTAATTTTAAAAGTGAAAATTTGATTCAGTCACCTTTTTTTATCCAAATTCTGTCACACAACACTAAAATGTAAGATAATCAAGATAATCTTGCATATAAGCCCTCTGAAATACGTGAAATTCCCAAAAATGCGGCCGTGAGTTTGCCCACATCAAAGTTTTCCACTTGGCGCATCCTGTTTTTGACACATTTTGTAAGAGTGACATGCATGACATAATTTAGGACCAAGCCTTGCCAACCTAAAAATTTTCATAAAATGTTCCGTGAATTATGGCTATAATGACATCGGAGATGATGATGTCGCGTTTCTTAATATGTCTGTTAAAGAATAAAAGTAGAACAAATTACAGAAAAGTATTTTATTTAAGGATATATTTGTAAATGTAATTTAGGTTGGCATTGCTGCATTTTTACATTCGTAGCACGTACAAAAACGGTAGAATAAACATAATTTTAGAGAAAATGTTCAAATGATTCATAAAAATGTAATTTTTCTCCAACCACCTAAATAAGATGCCATATTGTGACAGGATTTCGTACCAAAAGTGACTGATTTCGGGATGCACTGGTGTCTCTATGGCAACTCTACAAAAACTGGTTCACTTTTTATCCTAGTAAAAAAATTTGACCTTCATTAAACATACACTTCGTGTTAATGACGTTCATGAGATGTCAACACTTCAATAAATACAATTTTTAAATTTTCGCATGTTCATCACAATCAGCGTTTTCAGTCATAAATTGATCTTCAATAAAATTTTTCCTTTTATTTTCATATTAAGCAAGTGTAAGTTTATTTAAAAGTTTACAGTGAATATCTTCTATGAACAGAAATTGACATTTTGAAGTAGAATAATACTCATTTTGTATAAAATAGTAATGCCTGAAAGCGTCATAAGGGGGGCCAAACACGTAGTGAACTGCAAATAAAGGATTGAGTATAATGTGGCTGGAGAAAAAATTGTAGGTTTTATTTGTACAAAAAATTCGTTTTTGGGATTCGGAAGATTGCTGTCCGCTTCGCGCCAATTTTTTCCTCTTCCCGAAAATTGACATTGTTTGTACTGATGAAACAAATAACTTTTATTTGATTTAAAGCGGACAAAACACATTGTATATTGCTGGAACTGAACACCATAGCGTGACTTGCGTCCATGCGGCCTTCGGCATGCGATCTCTCACCGCATTACCGCTCATCACGGTATTACGCGTTTTGCGCTCTTGTATTATAAATTAGTAATATAGTTTTGAATGCTCTTCCTTATAATCGTTTAGATATATTTCTTTCTCTTTTAAATGTAGTACTAGAAAAATATTGCAAATAGAATTTGACATCTTTCGTTTAAAGTTATAAGTGATGTTCTTATCTTTAAAATTACAAATTCAAGCTCAAAGTGACATTTAATGTTTCTGTATGACAATTATGTTGTAGTATTACTATTTCATTATAGATCAATATAAAACATAATCGGATTGGTAATAGAAATGCTAAAGATTTTAGGATTTTAGGCTAATGTAAGAATAATCCAAAAGCTTAAACCTACAAATTTCAGTTATAGTAATCTCAAGCTAATTTTAAGTATGTATTGCTTAAAAAAACTTCAAAAGGAGAAAAGAATGATTCAATAAGCTGTCAACACGTTTGACCCATTTAAAGATCTTGAAACGGAACTTCTGTTAGAATGCTTTATGCTCTTCTATTTAGACGTGATGTGCGCTTTAACAACCGAACAAACAATTACCTATTTGGTTGTAAAGAAAGTAATATGCTGCAAAACAAACTACATTTTTGGTTCTACTTTAGCTGTTAATTATGCTTGTGGTTCTAAGTAAAAAATAATGTTACCATCTTTTTCTTTTTAATGTATTTTTTGTATTCTGTCTTAAGTCATTCTTGTAAAATAAGTGAATTAAATGTAAAAGTAAACAGGTTTTCTCTTTTGTAAATGTGTATTTAAAACAAACAAAATTGGAAATGGGGATACAAATAATCATAAATCAGGAAGATTTACTTAGTGTTAAAACGTTACAAAAAGGAAATCCGATGGATACATTAGAAATGTAAAAATTTTATATGTTTAACGTACCTATTAAAAAAATGTTGCAAAAATACGGCGAGAGAATTAATTAGTCGCCAGAAAAAATTACTTTAGACTGCCTATGAAATCAAACTTTTCTTCCAGTTACTTTAACATCATTCTGAAGTGGCCAAATTAAATGACCTACATAATTTAAAATTGTTTATAATGTATTCGTCTTTTCATATTGTTAAACACATTTTGTAACTAGTTTTGAGCAATGTTTTGAATCGCAGCTGTAATTGCATTTTTAAATCATCTACAGTATGCAGAGCTGTCTTATATACCATATTTTTTTAAGTGCGCAAATAAAAAGTAATCAAGTGGCGTTAAGTCGGACGATCGTGGAGATCATAAGGCTCTACTAATAATTCTGTCGTCATAGAATTCCTTTAAATATGCACGAGTTCGTGCTGCGGTATAAGCGGTTACATTATCATGATGATAACAACCTCGTGCTTTTTCATCATCGTGAAGTTAATTTATTATTGTAATTAAAAATAATCTGTAACGTTGAGCTATAAGAGTTTCATAAAAAATACTGAACCAACTATATGTCTCTCGATATGGCTATATAAACACCAATTTTTATAGGATGTAATGCAGCTTGTACAAATTCACTAGGAGTCTCATCAGACCAAACCCTATAATTTTATTAATTTATGTAACCCGTTAGATAAAACCACGCTTCATCGCTAAAAAATTATATATCTAGCATTTCGTCATCCCTGAAATGGTTATTTAACCACTGGCAGTAGTCGTGTTATAATATATGTGGTGTAAATGGTAATCGTATAAATTTAAATAATATAATAAAGAAATAAGTATAAAAAGTTCTCCAAAACAAATCGCTAAGCTAACTGGAGATACTAACCATTCACCACTAATAATGCCTTTGCCCCAGTCGGTAGTTTAATGTAGGGTGGTTCATTCTTTTGATTTGTTTAATTACCACAAAATCTGCTAGCTTTCTTCCACTGAACATCAATATAAAAAAATTGCAATGTAACACTATTAAAAATGATCTCGGACGCCAAGTTATTTTTTATAATGCTCGGAATAACTAAACCGAGGTTGTTAACAATAAAAATTTTATAGAAATGTAAAAAATAAAAATATACAAATATGTTTATTAACAGTTAATGATAGGGTTAAATAAAATATATCTTAAAACTAGCCTTAACTTACTAAAAAATCATTACATAAATACCTGTTTGTAAAATTTTGTACACAAATTTTTTAATAACCTCTGGTATCTAAATGATTACGGAAATTTCAACTGAGGTGATGTCATCCTTGCCACAATATTGCGTAATATCTTGAAATAATGCTCTACGTTGTAAGCCACACCCAACAATGGAATTTTCCTTCTTATAAATTTTATCTTCTTGAAATTGAATAAATTTAAATTCTGTATTAAAAGCACAACGCAATCATAAAATGAAAGCGTACGTAAATTAATTGTGCAATCAAAAGCGGTGAAATTAAAAGTGTAAAAATAAAATAAAAGTGAACTAAAATAAAAGTGCCTGAAAAGAGCAAATGTTTTAATTTTTAGTATAATGCGTTAAAATATCTTACCATCAAATCAATGGCACTTTCACTAAATTTAGGTGGAAGACCAAAAAAAAAGCTTCCTAACAACACCACTTTCATCAGTAAGTGAAAAAAATGGATGCCTTGGACTTAGATGATGTAGCCGTGTGCGAAGAGATTTGCGCAAGGAATTAAGTCAACGATGACGTATTGCGCAAACGTATTTGAGCAGAAAAATAATTTGAAGAGGGAGTATAAACCATTAAGAAGATATGCACTATAAACCCCTAAAAAGATATGCAACTTAAGTTACACCGAAATGCAAATTAAGTTGCCTACCACATATTTACAAATCATTAATTAATAAAATTTTTCTTATATTTACAACTGAATGAACGAAAGACCTTAAATTACGGTATATTTTAGTACAACTCAAAATGGGTTGATACAGTGTTTCGTAATCAGAAGGAAGTAATTCATGCTTTACAGTTACTTTGTATGGACGAGAATGTAACTTTTGTTTAAGTGCTTTTCGACACGTTCCATAACTTAAGCTTAAAGTGCATAAAATAATTATTGTCTTAGTAAAAATAAAAATTAAACGTTTGTATCTGTTTTTTGCGGTAATTGCTGTAAAGATTTTCACACGTATATCATCCACAACATTGTCAGTTAAAACAGATCTACGTCCAGATGATTTACCCTTGTCAACACTGCACTCTAGTTCGAAAATGTTCAATAAGTCTGCGAATATGTTTGTTTAAGTTGTCTTAATCAAATTCACTACTTAGTCTATACACAAAGCAACTGAATAGATCCATTCACCATTTTCTCACTACTGCCCATTTCGAAAATAAGATTCCAACGTAAATTAGTTTTCTTGCAGATAGTAATCCATTGCTTAATCTAAATAGTTTACATTTAGGTTAAAGGGTTATTTTTTGTTTATGCTGTACCTACTTATTTTAAACGTATTTGTAAACGAGTCTTAAAAAAAGACTAACTAAACAATAATAATAAAGAAAATAATACAAACCCCTAAAATAGCTCTCTCAATTCCCTAACGCATTAAAATAAAATTGCCAACTATATAATATTAAGCAGCTATGGACTAAAGTTTTGAAATCACTAGTGGAAAATAATATAGTCTGGACTTCTATTTATGTTCTCTATGTACATATCAGGTAATACCATACTCATATACAAAATTTTGGAAACATATGAAATATTCTTGGTGAATATTTGTTCTATCGAATACTGTCTAAAACGGTGTTCAGTATCTTTTGTGCATCATACAATGATATACAATTGTTTTGTTTATGAAAGGCAAAAGCGCAGCGAAAATCTATTATTTTCTTTAAATGGCAGTATATCTCCATACATATTTCAGTGTGAGTGTGTGAGTGTGTGAGTGTGTGAGTGTGTGAGTGTGTGAGTGTGTGAGTGTGGGAGTGTGTGAGTGTGAGTGTGCAGTGTCGAGTGTGAGTGTGCGAGTGTGCGAGTGTGGGAGTGTGCGAGTGTGCGAGTGTGCGAGTGTGCGAGTTTGTGAGTGCGTGAGTGCGTGAGTGCGTGAGTGCGTGAGTGCGTGAGTGCGTGAGTGTGTGTGTGTGTGAGTGTGTGAGTGTGTGAGTGTGAGTGTGTGAGTGTGTGAGTGTGTGAGTGTGTGAGTGTGTGAGTGTGTGAGTGTGTGAGTGTGAGTGTGTGAGTGGTGTCGTGTGCGTGTCGTGTGCGTGTCCGTGTGCGTGTGCTGTGCCTGCGCGTGCGCGTGCGCGTGTGCGTGTGCGTGTGCGTGTACGTGTGCGTGTGTGTGTTTGTGTTTATGTGTGTGTGTGTGTGTGTGTTTATGTGTGTATGCGCGTGTGTGTATGTGTGTGTGCGTGTGTGTGCATGAGTGTGTGTGTGTATGAGTGTTTGGATGTGTATGTATGTGTTTGGATGTGTGTGTGTGTGCGTGTACGTCGGTGTCTGTCTTGTGTGTGTGTTGTGTGTGTGTGTTGTGTGTGTGTGCACGTGGGTGTACGTGTGTGTGTGTGTTGTATGTGTGTGTGTGTGTGTGTGTGTGTGTGTGTGTGTGTGCGTGCGTTCGTCCGTGTGTGTGAGTATGTGTGTACGTGTGCAGCGTGTGTATGTTGTGCGTGTGTGGTCAGTCTGTGTGTATGTTTGTGTGTGTGTTTGGATGTGTGTGTGTGTGTGTGTGTGTGTGTGTGTGTGTGTGTGAGTGTGTGTGAGTGCGTGTGCGTGTGCGTGTGCGTGTGCGTGTGCGTGTCCGTGTGCGTGTGCGTGTGCCTGCGCGTGCGCGTGCGCGTGTGCGTGTGCGTGTGCGTGTGCGTGTGCGTGTGCGTGTGTGTGTTTGTGTTTATGTGTGTGTGTGTGTGTGTTTATGTGTGTATGCGCATGTGTGTATGTGTGTGTGCGTGTGTGTGCATGAGTGTGTGTGTGTATGAGTGTTTGGATGTGTATGTATGTGTTTGGATGTGTGTGTGTGCGTGTACGTCGGTGTCTGTCTTGTGTGTGTGTTGTGTGTGTGTGTGTGTGTGTGTACGTGGGTGTACGTGTGTGTTGTATGTGTGTGTGTGTGTGTGTGTGTGCGCGTGCGTTCGTCCGTGTGTGTGAGTATGTGTGTACGTGTGCGAGCGTGTGTATGTTGTGCGTGTGTGGTCAGTCTGTGTGTATGTTTGTGTGTGTGTTTGGATGTGTGTGTGTGTGTGTGTGTGTGTGTGTTTATGTGTGTATGCGCGTGTGTGTATGTGTGCGTGCGTGTGTGTGTATGAGTGTTTGGATGTGTATGTATGTGTGTGGATGTGTGTATGCGTGTGTCTGGGTGTGTTTTGTGTGTGTGTTGTGTGTATACGTGCGTGTATACGTGTATCTTGTGTGTGTGTGTGTGTGTGTGTGTGCGTGCGTGCGTCTGTGTGTGTGAGTATGTGTGCTTGTGTTTGTGTTTGTATGTGTGTGTGTGTGTGTGTGTGTGTGTGGGTGGGTGAGTGCGTAGGTGTATGTGTGGGTATTTATGTATGTGTGTGTATGAGTGTGAGTGTGTGTGTGTGTGTGTGTGTGTGTGTGTGTATATTAGTGTCCACGATAGCTCCAGAACGATGTGTAACGTTGAAAAATCGATATCGGATGCTTCTCCATTCTACTAATTTTCTGTGATTATTACTGTTTGGTAAAACAAAATTTATCTGTAGCCTGAACAGTTAGGATTTTTATTTACTTCGGTTTACCCATTACTTATTTCTCTACCAAGATCATCTAAATGTTCTGTATTTACTGCCTTTGCCGTTTATTATGGTTGATTAGATTATTTTTTATCGTATTTGTATTTCTTGTTTTGTGAAAGTTCTTAATATAAACCTACTAGTGCCATATGTACGTGGGTGATACTATAGAATAACTGCTTATTGCTAAACATGCTTTATTGAAATACATCTGTTTTAACATTTTGATTTCAACCAAAAATTTGATAAGAAAATTTTTTTGAATTCCTTGCTCCTAAGGTTTGGTTTCTCAACGGCGATTTTGTGTGGTGCAAAATATATTTTAGAAAATTTCTCTGCTTGCTGTTCTACGGGGTATAAATCATCAGATTTAGGTGAGAATTTTTCTACAAAAAATATTCCTTCATTTGGCGAAGTAATATTAGTCGCTATGGTTGCGGATATAGAGAAATGTTACTTACACACACATGGTTTTCTTCAATCTCGTTATAGCTAGAATACTTCTTTCATGCTTAATTTACGATATTTAGATTAAAAGAAGTATATTTAACCAGTTCGTAGTAAATTATCACATATATCTCGTCTTCGATCTATAGAGGTAAAACTATGTTATTGAAATAAATTGCTATATATATCTTACCATATTTCTAACTTCTTCTGCTTATTCTTCCCA
Organism: Vesta saturnalis; assembly: GCA_036346205.1. Classification (NCBI taxonomy): domain Eukaryota; kingdom Metazoa; phylum Arthropoda; class Insecta; order Coleoptera; family Lampyridae; genus Vesta; species Vesta saturnalis. The sequence goes on from JARFJB010000001.1 coordinate 5,142,964, forward strand.
CCTGTCATTCTCTTCGTTTACTTTACATAATCGTTGAATATCCGTTAGTGCACCTTTCGTCTGGCTTTTGGTTTTGATACGATGTGCTCTTAACTGGGACTGCTCGTAAATGACTACTGGTAGGTGTGCTGCAATTACGAGGATGGAATTTACTCTGTACTAACCAAAGCTCATGTATCCGTTCACCAATCAGGTCAGATATTTCTCTTATCGCCTGTATTAATAAACATTATATTATCGAGTTTATTTCCTAACCTGTTATGTAGTATACACGACATTCAGCAGGGATCATTAGAGCCTCTACAAAGATTATGTGCATTTAAATTAAGCATATCACATAAATTTGACCTTCGTAAAGATCTCACCAACGTAGAACTATTATAATTTGATCAAACTATTAGTTAATATTTGGTACACATATTTTAACCCAAAGTTAGAATAATTAGGACTGAACTTTTACATAAAACACCTAATGATGTTTCAGCCTTTAGCTCCCATCTTTGATATTATCTGAATTACTGTTTACGCTATCGTGCGCAGTAGCAGTAATCCAAAGCATAAACTGTATATACCGGCGGTCTATGTCGTATTATTTATACTATATGTGTTAGCTTTTAAGTACAAAGTTTCTTTTATTGGGGCTAAGAGTGTTCAGATCATTGATCCCTAATTGGAAACTAGAGTATATGCATGTTAGTATATGAACTGAACAAGCTTCTCCGACTATATATATATATATATATATATATATATATATATATATATATATATATATATATATATATATAGTCAATGTAAAGGGGGGTTCGTGCTTGGATATTGTGAAACCTTTCTAACTATTGCGATTATATATGTATACATAAATTTTTCTTTTCAGGGTTACGTTTTATGAAAGAGCCTGCAGCGTAGCAGAGAGGGGCGTTACGTGACTTGCCCTCGTCACTAATCATTTTGAAAATATATGTTAATTATGAAACTTTAGTGTCTCATATTGTGATAGTCAGATAAGGCTACTCTATCTTTGGGGTTATTTATAGTTGGTAAATTTACGAATAAACTTACGCTTGTTAAGGGAATTGTCATTTATGTGTTCTCACTGTTTCTTCCCTGGTTCAAGCTTTACAGGAACTCTCTTCCAAGAATGCTTATCTTTGCTTTCGTTAAAGTTTGTTGCGCCTATTTCTTATCTGTTCTTCTTATCTTTATGCCTACAATTTCGTTCTCGCTTTATAACTAATTTAACCATCTATTTACTCTTTACCCACACTTAAAAACACCCACGCTATCCGAGTGATCTGTGGTCTCAGAACCGTTTGGCTGAGTTACTAGTCGAGCTAACTAATTCCTCCCCTTGTTACGTGACATGGTTGGTTAGACACGCGGCAGACAACACGTACGTACTTAAGCTGGTATTCATTTCTTCGGGAGCTGATTGGTTCGGAGAAATTGAGCGCCGAAGGTTGGGGTTTATTAGGATCAGTTTTTGGTTTTTATCAAATATTTCTGAAACAGCTATATATTTACAAGATTTAAAAATACCAACATATAGACCTATATAGCAAAATACATCTAAAACTTAATTAAACAAGATTGAAAATGATTAAACTGTATTATCGTCGTATTTAAGTGTTCTTTCAAATTTGTTCACTATCTGAATAACGTTAGAAAAATGGACAAACATATTTTTTAAAGATAATTCAATTTTACATCACTTTTGTTTATAAAATTTCTTATTACGAAGCGAAATAAGCCTTAAAAATTCAATAAATGAGAAAATATTTAATCTGTATTATTAGATATTTTATAGAGAGGGCGGCTTTGGAACCTTTTTTTAAGTTAGCATCTATATGTCTATTAACCTCTATCTGACATGAAGTTTTAAACATTTGTTTAACATAGATTACTGTTTTTGTTTTTACAATGTTTCCTATTTTCGTTATGAACGTATTAAAAAATATATTGCATAATTACTATACAAATATTATTACGTTTCTTGTAATTTCCACTTAGTAGGTTGGATGGTCGTGTGTTATTCCAAACTAGATATATTATTAAAATGTTACATTATCAAAAAAAGAAAGAAAAGTATACACTAAATGTAATATGGGGTACAGTGTATTACAGAAAATTAATGCAGAAAAAGAAACAAAAAATTGTGGTTGTATTGTATGTGGAGGTCTTAGCCCCTTCATGAATTGTATAAACTTTTTTTTAATTAGCGTATTCTAAAACGTTAAAAAACTTGAAAAGGTATGGATTCAATGTGTCTGAAAATGGTAAAATAGTATGAACGTTTCCTTGTCAATCTATGTCAGAATGTATCCATATCATAAATACGTACATTCCCATCATAACAAACAAAATACACCCACGTATCACACCAAATTGAAAAACACCGAACGCGTTTCACTAGCTAATCTCTTATCATCAGTGCTCCAAGCATAATTAATTATTTTTTTGAGTTAGCGTAACAATCGACATAATTAGCGTCTATTAAATATATCGTTTTTTAGTTACTATTAATGGGCGCTGCAGTAACTAACATAACCATATCCTTGCAAGTCAACCGACAAGGAGCATCGTTCTAGATCTTCAGGTTACTGTACATCTGAGCCTTTTCACGCTCCATCTAATATTTTTAACATACGTCGCTACGTTCTAAAACACATTGGACATTGCACGCCCATAGTTTTTTACAGGTACAAATTTATCGGAGCAGTTGCCAAACTTCGAAAAATGCAATCACTAAACTTGTTCTTATTGAAAACATTTTTTTAAAAGCTGTAGGAGATTTCATGAGTGATGCAAAACACTTGTAAACTTTTAGATCTATTCACTATATACACATTTAGGTTTGGATGTATCAGATAATCCCAAACATAGACATTTTTGTAATGCTCCTTGGCAGTAAAGAACCAATACCCAAATATGAATGTTCATTTAACTTTGTGTGTAATTTAAATATACCTATTATTTTACTTTTGCACACGCCTGTCCGCATTTTCCGCTCTCATTACTCAAATTTACAATACATCGTTGTTGTATGTAACTTTCCAATTTTGGCATAAAACCGCGTTGAAATCAGTATCGACCGGCATATCAACCCTTTCGCAAAAACTGTCCTGACCAACATTCCGATCTATTCTTCAAACGCTGTAGCTTAATCCAGTATTAAATGTAAAATTATTTAACGAGAACCCCTTTGATTTACAAAATTAATATATTAATATATAATAAATTCAAAGTAACTAGCAAATTAATAAACATATATGATAATACATATACTGTATAATGTATGTCAACTAGTATTCATTACGTACAAAATTAAGACCATAACTGCAACTAATAAAAGTATAAACTCACATAAAGATACGAGATAAAAAGAACGAAATACGCAAAATAATTAGTAATTAATTGTGGTAGTAATTAGTAAGTTGGCTGTTGATGGGTGGACGTAAAACATTTGCTTAGATCTAGTGGAGTAACTGCTACACGAAAATTGAACTGTTTCGAGAAGATCTGGACAGTCGATTATGCACTCCATCTAGCTTGTTACCAGTAATACATATAAAGGTCTAACCAATGCATATTAAAGTCCTTTGACATACGCCACTCCCAAATCCTTCACTTGAGTTACTATATTCAAAACAACATTTGATGTTATAATTGTAAGTCATGGAATTTTTAATATTTGCAAAGGTTGTTACAGAAAACTTTACGATGTTCAAATCAAGCATATTAGGCTGGTACCAGAAATACAAACGATTTATGTCACTTGACCAACAAACACAATCGTTAGTGTTCTCAATGGTTATAAATATCTTCAAATCATCTGAGAAATAGAAAACGCGGGAATTGATAAACAAGCTCGACATCTCCAATGTAAATAAAATAAATAAAATTGCCCCGCAGTGTGATCTTTGAGGAACCCCCGAAGATGCTTCAATTTCAAACGACCAGTTATTTGTGCTCCTAATGAGGATACTCATGTCACAATTTTTGTATGAAATTCCAATGACACCAATTTCCTTAATAGGAAGACATGAATAACATTGTCGAAGGCTTTAGAAAAATCGGTATATATTACGTCGACTAGTTTCCTTTGCTCCATAGCACTTAATAAATAGTCTTTACATACCAAAAGGTTTGAATAGCAGATCCACCTGTAATAAAATTGTTGCATAATAGTTAATATACGTCGTGAAACTCAAAATAAGTAATTAAACTCATGTTTATCTAATAATTTCAGTAAAATTGATTGCACACTGGATAATTAATTATTAAATTTAGATTTCCTGATTCAAGAACTGGGCCGACATATGATTGTTTTCAAACATGAAACTCTCCCTATATCTAACAATCGTTTAAATAACTCTTGTATAGGTTTGCATAATCAATAAACTCAGTTCTTTAAAACACAAACCGGAATATCACCTGGACCCGTACTTTTTTTATCATCTAGTGTACTATTTCCAGAATGGTAACGGATATTTTCATATCATCCACCTGATTTGTTTTATCATACAAGGTATTAGTAACTATATCATTCTCTACATGTACGTGTACCGTTAAAAAATAGTTATCAAATAATTCACCAATAAGGTCGTCATTGTTAGCTTTAATATCTTCATAGTTCATCTCACTAGGAAAATCACCTTCAGATCTTAACTCGTTTCAATATCTCTTCAACAATTTGGGATATATATATATATATATATATATATATATATATATATATATATATATATATATATATATGTACACACACACATATATATATATATATATATATATATATATATATATATATATATATATATATATATATATATATATATATATATATATATATGAATTGATAAAATCCTTCTTAACGGAAAGATATTTCCAGGTAAACGTAGATAGTCACTTATCTAGCAAACGCCTGCTTGGAAAGGGCATACCTCAAGGATCTCTGATCAGTATCACCATGTTTTATAATCGCAGTAAACGAACTAACTAAATCGCAAGATTCGAAAATAGGCCGATGCATGTATGTGGATGATTTAGCACTGTACACTTCCTCCAAAGCTGATGCGTCTCATAATGCAACAATGCTAGCCGCAATTAATACAGTAGTAAAAGAAGCTGAAAATGTTTTTCCCCAACAAAAACAGTATGTACGTGTTCTGCAAGCTAAGACGCCCGCATCACCCTCCAAACCTCCTACTAAAAGAAAATAAAACCAAAAGTGTTACTAAATATAAATTCCTAGGTGCAACATTTGATCATACAGTTACATGGAGAGCGCATGTAGAAAATGTTGCAATAAAACCCCGAAAACAGTTAATTTCAAAATTGGACGCAGACAGGGAGGTACTCCCATGAGTGTATAAAGCTTTAATTTTGAGTCTATTTGGCTATGGGTCTACAGCATACGGATCCGCTGCTTATTCTAACCTTAAAGCCTTCATACAGAACGTATTTATGCGATATGCCATTGGAGCTTATCAAACCAGCCCTGTAAGTAGCATACATGCAGAATCAAGCATTAAGGTTACGAAGAATGTGACAGCTACTGAAATATGCAATAAACAATAAAAAACCTTCCCAACCACTTCATGTACCAAATACTTATTGCAAATAACAGTGAAAAACCAAGTGCAGTTGTTAGTAAGTTAAAGGAAGTATTGCAACAACTTCAGTAAAATTAGCCACCAGAAATAAACGAAACCGAAATAAAAAATCGAGTTTGACAAGAATGGGAAAAAGAATGGATGGCAGATGACAGACCTTTAAAGTTACACATACCAACGCCTACAAAAAGAAGAAAATATCCTCAAATTTCCAGAAAGGAAAGTATAGTGTTATCTAGAATGAGAATAGGACATGCACAATGCATACATTCATACATATTAAATAACAACGCACAACCAACATGCACATATTGCAACGAAAAACTTACCGTACAATACGTCTTAGAGTCATGTAGAGAACTAGAAGCTACCAGAACAAGGCTAGGAATTAACAACGAATTGTAGATTGACCTTGAAATCGAAAAAGGAAGAATTAACTATGTATTTCAATATCTTAAAGAGATAGGAATATTCAACAAATTATAGAGTACAAGAAATAAAGTAAAAGAGATATTAGTACCGTAGCGAGAGGCTAATAACCTTGTAGTTACAGCAAAAAATAATAATATTAATTCCTGCCCTACTCGTGGGAATAAGATGGGCGAGACTAATAAACGTTCACAGAGTGCCAGCTCTTTAAACATGGAGTCGTCAGATGGTCCACTTACAAAACCAGCCACGGAGGTCTCTGTTACAAGCAAGGAAAAGGCGGTAGACTTACCTCGGTTCCTTCTTGTGAAAAGAATTGAACGTGATTTTTTAAAGTATCTCAATTTCTTATTGCTAGATCTATGTTTATAATTGCGGGTAAAACAAAAAACAAAGAAAGTTAAAGAAGGTCTTTTAATTGAAACTGTCTCAAATCAACAGTCTAAAGATTGCTTTCAATAAAACGTTTAGCTGACATAGAAGTAAATGTTACAGCACATCAAACCCTAAATTATCCAAAGGGTGTATTGGCCAAATTCTTTGAATAGTAGTGTGGAAGGAATTTTGGATGGTTTAAAAACCGAAAAGGTCAAAGAGGTAAAAGAATCAAGACAAGGTGCAATGAAGAATACGTCGATACTCCGAACCATATCTTATCGTTCGATCAACCAATACTCCGTCAAAAAATAATGGGAACCATTTATCCCTTACGGGTACGACCTTACGTACCACCTCCTGTCCGTTGTTTTAGATGTCAGCGTAAATGAACAAATATGCGCGTGCGGTAAAAAAGCTCATCACGGTACTTCGTGTGAAGAACTGCTAAAATCCGTAAACTGTGCTGGACCTCATTCGGCTTGAAATATGAACTGTCCAAAAGATCAACACAAAATGGCTATACAAGAAATAAGAGTTACGAAAAAAATGTCGTATTTCGAAACAAATGATAAGCTCAAATTGTCGCCAGTATCTGCAAACAAATCCTGTGGTACGGTAGCGACAAACACGGATACTCAAACTTATGATAACAGAAACTGTAAGGGAAGTAATAAAACCCTAAATTCCGGAATGCGCAGATGTACTTGTAAATACAATTAAAACACCTGTAAAATACCAACCGTGTACATGATCTACTTCACCGAGTATATACGATGACACAGAAAAACTCGAGTTTATGCACCCTTCCCAACGTGAAGAAAAAAAAGGGTTAGCCACAGGGGAAACCGCGTAAGGCTCGTGAAAACAGTCATATCCTCTACTGAGGATATGATGATGTAATATGAATCTGTGATAGCAAGCGTGCTGCATCAATAAATACCTCTGATATTACTTTTGTTTGCCTTACTCGTTTATTAACATGTGCATTGTTTTTTATTTAGTAGTATATGTATTTATTTATTTGTTTAGTTATTTATTTATCTGTTTATTTTATTTATTGATACTTAAGTAACTAATTCCAAAATGGGGAAAATACTTCAATGGGATTGTAATAGTTGTCGAAAGAGCTCTAGTGAGTTAAAAGTTATAATAAATAAGTATCAGCCTTGGGTGATCTGTTTACAAGAAGCACATTTTACGAAAATTTTGAAATTCGTAATTATAGCTTACTAGGACACGATGCACTACACCAAAACTACACCCCTTTAGGGGAGTGGTTATTTTCTTACACCAATAACGTGTGTACAAAGAAATAAAACTAAACACCAAATTACAAACGATAGTGACGTTGATGACGTATCCAATGAAGCTAACTATTTGTAATTTGTATCTTTCCGATGCCAAATGGCCTTGCAAGACATAGAAGGACTAATTTCGCAACTCTCAAAACCGTATTTACTATTGGAAGATTTCAACTCACATAGTGAGTGGGGATCAACAAAATGCGATAAAATGGGGAAAATAGTTGAAGAAGTATTAGACCACAACGACTTAATGCTGCTAACGACGGCAATCCGACCTTTTTCCACTCAAAATCGAAATCGTTTACCGCTATAGACCTCACAATGTGTACCCCCCAAATAGCAACTCACTTTACATGGGAAGTAGTGCAAGATCTATACGGAAGTGACCATTTCCCAATCCTGATTGGGATACCACAACATCAACAACCGGTCGCATGTCTCGATAAATGGTGCTTCCAAAAAGCCAAATTGAAAGAATTTAGACAAAAATTAACACCGTCATCAATATATGGATATTTTAGTACAGAACTTTAACAAATCTATCATCCAAGCGGCTTAAAGTACTATACCAGAATCCAAAAACATGACGAACAGATTGCCAGTCCCAGATGGAACTCAGATATCGCGAAAGCTATACACGAAAGAAAAAAGCTTTGGAAACATTCTCCGTTAATCAACCGAAGACAATCTAATTAACTTCAAAAAGGTTAGAGCATTTGCACGTCTTCAAAATCGAAAGGCACAAAATACATTGTGGCACAAGTAAGTTAATGATATAGGATGTAAAACAACCGAACGACCGAAATGCGGAGACGAGTAAGTGCTATATCAGAAAAAGAAAAAACATAGTGCAACCTAAGTTACTTAAAAACGGGCATTTAGTATCAAACCCTCGCTAGTATCGGAATGCTTCGCATATCACTACCAAAGGGTGGCAAACGAGCAGTTACGACACAGATTTCATCCATTGTTCCAGATTTGTCAAACGTAAACACAATAACACAATAAATTAATTATTCAGCAAAAGTGTATTTTACTTCAATTTGCCTCAGATTAGCTCAATCGGTTCTTGTACTGTCAAGAAAAGGGGTGGTTCGTTTTTGATTCTATTTGGGGCTGATATATATTTCCAGAGAGAGACGCTTGATCCTCGTGGTCGTCCTGGAGGTGCAGCTCGCCGGTTACTGAATTATGGAACGCTTCTGTGAAAATGTCGTTACTAGAATTTAATATTACCTTTAGTTAACCTATTTGAGACCTATATGGTGTATTACGACAAAATTCATAACTAAAATGACTTTTTGCAATTATTTAAATAATTCTGAAGCACACAAACGCACACGCACACGCATACGCACACGCACATGCACACGCACACGCACGCGCACGCGCACACGCACGCGCACACGCACACGCACACGCACACGCACATGCACACACACACACACACACACACACACACACACACCCACACACACACACTACGTTTTGCAAAACGCTTTTATTAAATTAAATCGATTTCGCGTGTAATTTATCTTGTACAAATCTTTGTTTGTTATTGTTTTACAGGTGCGATTTTCTTAAAGCAGAATTTCTCCTTTAAGACGGATTTATCGCGAATTGCGATCAGGTAGAGCAGCGGTTCCTCACGTTTGATGAAATGAACTATACTACTTTGTAACGTTATCTTAATTAATTTGGTCACATTTCTAGGATCGCTATTCTATGGAATAAATTGTTTTCATTTTTCTTTACTGTCGGATAGCGTACGTTTGCAGTCTACTTGATTCTCATTGGTGTATTGCGTTCGTTAATCTCGAACCCTTGTTTCCGCTTTTAGTTTCGTTTTTTTGTTTTTCTGTTTCCGTGGTTGCAAGGGTACACACAAAAAAAAAGTGAGTTGGATATTTTTTTGCTTCACTTGAACCGCGATTCATTGACATGATTTTCTAATTAAAAATAAAACGGATATTTTCCGGATTTCTCGATCAATGAATAATTAATTTTTGTGCCGAACCTGATGCTAGTTCGCGTCACTTAAGTTACGTGATAATTATTACGGTTTTAAGCGTGTTGTGTTTCTCCTTATCTAATTCTAACGCTTATGGTTACCAGCTTACAAGGTCAGTAATTTTTGTGAATCATTCCGTCATTTAATGTTATATTTTCTTTCGTAGCGTTTTTTTTTCTCCTTCGTTTTCGCTTATTTTTCTCCCTCTACGTATATTACCTCCCCACTACCACTTCGAGTTGATCCAGAGTCGTCAATAGAAAAATAACACCGCTGCCATTTTGAATTTTTCTTACGACTGAAGAAATTCTAATTTAATGACTTATAAAGAAAACTACTGTCTGCTCACACGAATTTACCTAGTAATTGTTTACTTTTAATATTAGATAACTTGCCTAGTTAAAATTTAGTCATTTCAATAAATTTTTATCTTACTTTGATAGTCTTAATTTATACGTGAAAATTTCACTGTCACTATTTGCTTATTTGATTTCTTTCTAAATTCATAATTTTGTTTAAGTTTCAATTATTTATCAATATTGTAAACCACTTTACCTTTAACTATGTGTTTGCCTATTGTAACCTAATTTATTAGTGTACCTTCAGTATTCGAATTTGTTGTCAATCAAGTAATTAATGTATCCATTTTCTAGGGCCATTTCCATTTAGCTTCTGTAATTTCGGACGTTACTTGCGCAAGGAAACGACACCGGAAAGAAGTTATTTTCAGGTGAGATTATTGATATACTTGATCGCTTGTTTACTTGGGTAAACCGAATTCCGAAAACTTTGTAAGATTAACGTAACTAATATCAATTTTTGTTGCTCGAGGATTAATTTAAGGTAATTTGGATCAATCATTCAATGTTATATTAAAATAATATTTATTTCCTTTTTTTTATTAATCAATCCTTACGGGTATCTCTATTACTTGTCAAATTTATGTTACCATTTAGACCATTTATCTGTTTTTGATGGCGATTATAATTTTGTGACCCCATTGTATCTATTTATTCATAATTTTTTTTTCTATGATTTATTTAGTTTTTCGTACTTCGAACTAAGGTAAATTACAAATATAACTATCTTGGAAGTACGTGGCGTCCATTTTTCCTGATTATTATTTTATTTTATTTCTGTATATAATATTATGTATAATTATTTAACTGTATTAACCCACCCCAATGCCTACTAGCACTGAACCACCGAGCCTTGGCTTTATAAATTTTGTTACCAATTAAAGTTACCGTAACAACTTCCAGACGTGAACGCGTAACGTCTTCATATAGGTAGGGGATCAAGATGTGATCTACAAGCGGCGTCTGGTAGTAACGTTATCTGCAAGTCGCTAGAACTTATATCACTTTAACTTTATCACTTATACTGCCTTGCGGGTGGCGTATGAGTGTTAGCTAGTGTAACAGATGTTTGACGAAGGAACATTTACAAGAATCTGGCAGTAACCCATTACGCTGTATAAATGCGACCTCCAGGGGTTGGTAGAATTAAGGCGACAACCTTTCTTTCCAACGGAGTAAATGAAAGATGACTACGGGCGTCTAGCCCGGTGTAACACCGTTCTGTCTGTGCATTGCGTAATGTTATGCAATAAAAACTTACTTCCTTTAACCTCAGAGTACATCGACCAGCAGCTCAGTTATATGGAGATGATTTTCAGGTGGCTGTGTCGAGGTATCTCGATAAATGATGCACGACGGTAAAAGATGAATATTCTGACAAACGCGACGATCGACAAATCGGCGGAACAAGGTATCGCCATGAAGAGCGGCGGGCAGGGGGCCAGCCTTCTCTTGTAGCGGCGGGGGAACGGGTCTGCGTACAAACAGATGTCAACGGAACGGATCGACGAGCAAGTGGTCGCGGCAACGGCCCGACACACAAGCACGTAGTCGGCAATGGTACGGATCAGCGCACGTGTAGCAAGTGGTCGCGGCAACGGCCCGACACACAAGCAGGCAGTACGGTAGGGCGTCTCTTGGTTTTATAAAGAATTCGCGGCAGGCGGGGACGGCTTCTGTACAGGGGTCTTCAGTCTGGAGGGGACTTTGACGTAGAAAAACTCCCGATATTTTGAAATCAATGTCAGAGGATATATAAAATTAATTATTTGATTTGATGATTGATTATTTGATTAACACAGAAGAATTAGCAAATAATTAATTCGAAGATAAATAGGTAAAGGCGGCTGGCTCTTTACAAAAGTTAGGGTAAATTTTTAGATGTAACTGATTCTGAAATATACCAAAAATTAATGATTTACTTGAGATACAATTATACATACGTTCAACGTCACTTTATTTCCTCCTAAATCAATTTAACAAGTAGTGGTAGATTATAACTACCGGCAATGTTGAATACAAAGGTATACATCTTCTTTTAAGTTGCGTTAATAATGACCGTTCTTTTTTGAAAAACCCTGGAAGAGTATTAACACCTTAAGATCCCAGTGGAATTAATTACGTTAATGCTAATAGTGTCGAATTAATTTCTCCTTGTGGAAATAACATGAGTCTATCCCGTTTATTGAAAATACCTTATCCACAAAATGCGATATTCTTTTAAAGTAAAATAAAAGAGAAGTTTGAGCGTGAAGCGGACTTACATTATGCTTCAAAAATAAATTGTTTCCATTTAAAAGAACGTGGAACCTCGTCAAGTTAACGTATATGGTTCTACGTAAAAATCTATAACACTAATGTGAAAAATTCGAATTATAATTCCAAAACGCAGGATTCACTAAAGCTAGTTATTTAATGTAGGTCAAGGTTACTCAGGACCGTATTATACAACTAAGTGCTATTCTCATTTTCGATATTTATTAACTGTATAGACATAGGATAATTGACATTTTAGGATTTACTACGAATTATTTCTTGTTTTAAGAAGTTTGATTTACTGGCTGGTAGGCAACACATGTTATCTGTGTTGAGTTTTATGGAATTTTTCATTTTGAAGTGTTTTAACCGATAAATATATGTAAACACTTTTGTCTTAAGATTACTGATTAAACGAAGTATTTTAATTGACATACGTAGGTAGTTCGTTAAAATTATACGTGGCACCGTCACATATAGGATGCCTTTGGGTTATTGGAATTCTTCCAGGTGTTTATTTTTAATAAGAAAGATTATTTTCGATACTAAAAGAAAATTTAGAGGTCGTTTTGATTTCTCTTATGTGACGCCATTTTGACTGGTTAGAGTCTGTTAAACATATTTTCTTAAGAAAACGAGATGTGCTAAACATTTTACATTGTATTGTATTTACATGTATTGTACATTCATTTATACTGACTTTGTGTCAGGCACTTATTTAATAAGAATAGATATACTTCTCTTTCGTTTAATACTTAACACTAAGTCATTTCGCTTCAGTTACGGGGTAAGTGGTGTAATCTCTTATACACTTTATGCTGCTGTTTATAAACTTAACATTTCAATAGATATCGTTGGCTTCGTAACTAAGATTTTGATTTGTCGAGTTTCTTTTTCTACATTTGTCTTCACTTCTTCATTAAGAACCAATTTGTTGGGTTATTATACTTTTACTAATTTGTGGATTTGTGTTCTGAGGTTGTTAAGTGGGCAATTAGTTAGTTTTATTTTGTTTGTAAAGTTCTTTATTCAGCTTGGCTGATGCTTAAGAATAACATAATTTTGTATTAAGTTCCCATTAATTCTTTGTTGTATGTGTTATCGTCACGTATACCTAATTAATCTGTTATGTTTCAGGTCAGTGTTCTTTCTCTCATTTTAATTGTAACCACTATCGTAAATGTGCTTTTGCTATTTTCTTGTATCGAAGGCTTCATAAGAACAAAGCAACTGTCGTACCTTCCAGGTTTCCTTGTTAACCACACACCCATTCACCCAGTGTTCTCCATCATAACTGAGCCGCCAGTTCCCTTAAACGCGTCTTACGTTACTTTCCATTTTGGTGGTACAGTCTCTTTATGCAAGTAAAAAATTGTGAAATTACCCCTCACTTCAGAATTTCGTATGTTTATAGCAAAAACATCCGGTTCAGCCATTAACTCGCAAGACGACCCCCGAGAAGGCTCCTTCAGATTGGTTCTCAGATTTTCTAAGCCCTCTCCTTATCCTTAATCCATTTTCATTCTATTATTCCTCCCACCCTCACTGTAATCTTCCTATCGAATTAAATCCGACATTAGCAAAAAGATAGTTGTGGCTACTAAAGTAAAAAACTCTCGTTTGCTTGCTTGCTCCGTTTGAATGGCCGTGTGGGAAGGACCCAAACGGTCTCGTAACTTCTGTGATATCACATCATATCCTAATGATGTTCACCAACACCAAGAACAATTGCAATCTGACATTTTGTTTCAGTCTGAAACGCGCGTTCAAGTACTTTGGTCGTAAATTTGTGAAATTCAACTGTTCCACCTATAGGTCTTCCACTGGAAGTGACTTTCAAGACTTCTTCGATTACCTTAGTTTGAAAGGTAACTATTTGTCTCAGTTTCCATTTTGCGATATGACAATTATTTCTTTAATTCTTATCTAACACTCATCCTCATAGGATTGTGCATAGTTCATCTTTTAGACTTCTTTCCTACACCCAACCCAATTGTATATCATCAGCTCTTTCGCCACTAAGTCTATCTAACTATTGCGTACCAGAAATAACTTCTACCGTCCCAAATTCCTCTGTTGCTCTGAACACCGACAGAACTTTGTGATGTTTTATGCCAGCAAAATGCATTGACCTAAGGGATTTACTTGCAATCTTCCCATGGCATGAATATTGTTTCAAGAGTAACGTCTTCGGATATTTCCATTTCAGTATTTGAAGTCAGTCTCATGGGCAAAAAACAAAGTTGTATAGGACATTTTCGTTCTCATCTATGATTGAATAGGACTTGTGGTGATACAATATCTTTAAAAAATAAATCTTATACCAAATGGAAATTCAATGAAACGGTCGAGAGTCATGCAAACAACGCTGGTGCCAGAAATACCTCAAAAAATTCTATCACTAAATCTAAAAAGTGGTTCAAATAACAAAAATACAGTGAACTAGGAACATACGCTTTAGGTAGTGGTAAATTTTGGCGGCCTTAATTAAAGCCCCCAATAAAAGCTTTGGTACATCTTCATTTCCTCCATGACATCTTTTGGCATGTAGGTAAACAAAGTCAATCTTCTTGTGTATTTGTTTGCATCAAACTTGTGCCTTAATGATTATGGAAAAGACGAACCTCTGGTTGAGCCCCTAGAATCGGTCATCACATTCCAACAAGACGACTGACCCAGACGCTATAGTGTCTTAAAGAAGTATTCCCTACGCTAATACCTGTGCTATCTATAAGCCCTAGTCGATCTCTATATTTGTTAGTGAATTTCCTTTATCACAGAAGTTCCCAAGTGGTCAACTTATTCCCGAAAAAAGGATACATGATGAACCCCTCTAATTACCGACCAACAGTCCTTGTGCCTAAAATCATGGAAAAAGTCATACTACATCAACTACTTTCTTCCCTTGAATCTAACAAACCTTCGTTTCCATTATGTATTATTGCTTACTGTGTTTGAGGATCACGTTACCGGATTTATTCTCTTCTCTTCGTTTTTCGTAGCATTCTTAGTAGATTGGTTTAATTGATGTTACACGAGTTTGACTTAGTAATTTTTCTTTGTTTGTTAGACTGTGATTGTCAGAATAGGTTAGATTTAGTTTTAGATAAGTTAGGAAGGTCGCCCAATTAGTTTTTCTAGTAGGTTAGCTTGTTTGATCTTGTAGAAGGAGTGTCACATTGTGTGCAAAACCGAGAGAGATGGATTGATATATTTTGTGTTTTTAACATAGAAATTAATTCAGTACATTAATGACTTTTATTATTTTAAGGTTGTTAATAAAACAATTTTTAGTGCTATCTAATCACAGCCATTTTCAAATTCTGTGGCGTTCTGATATTATCGTTTGAAATTATTGATTTATATCAATTGGGTTCTTTGCATAATGTCGATCATATGGAATGGTGATTTAACCTGCTTGTGTAGCTTTTATAAATATTTTTAAGAACTTATTTGACTCAGTTTACAGCAGTTGGTAATCTTATGTTTCGTGCTTGCCTGAATTGACAGTTTCTTGTTTCTGTTTTTAACGTTCCATATGAAATAATGAGTTTTCATTTACATATTCTAAGTACTTCTAGAAAAGAGGACAGATGATTCCTTCCTTTCAGTTCAGTTGAAGTATAGATCTTGAGAAGTTTAAAAGCAATGAAGATGTAGTTTACGAATTATTTTTGAAGGGGCCTTCGGCGTCCTGACATCAACATGGTTAAATGAAGACGTGTTCTACCAATTTTGTTAGGATTGTACAGTGTCGGTGCTATATTAGCAGTTCGCTTCTGTGCGGTTCTGAACAATTTTTTTTACCGTATACCGTTTATCTAGGAACTCCAAGTTCATTAAGTGAAGTCGGAGATTTCCAATTTAGCCTAGTGCAGATCAGAAAAAAATGTCTTCTTAATCTGTATTGAACCGGCATTGTCGATATGCACCGTGCATTAAGGATTTATGTTGGAAACCTTTCTCAAATTTGGGTAAATTTACAGATCTATATGATCTAAATTGTCAGGTATGTGAATTTATCGAGATTATAGACAGTCATACTGTGATTTTAGAGTAATAGAAAAGATTCAAGTGCTATTATTTTGTAGAAGTGTCAGGTTTTTGTGTGTATGGGTATTGATACAAAGTTATTTAAAAGAAGGTGTTCTCAGGATTCTGTAAAATTTGTGTTGTACGACGCTCTATATAATGAAAAGGTATCAGCTGATAGTGATGGAATTTGGACCGGAACAATGGAAATTGCGGAAGTGGCGAAAGGACGCTGGGTAAGGTTATTTTATTTGTTATAACTTGCTGTGTATATTAATATGCTTGTCCATGATAATGTTTGGTGTAATTTTATATTCAATCAATCAATGTTGCAGTAGAAATTGCTTTGATTTTCAGAAAGCTTTTCTTGTAGTAATAAAGTCAGTTGTTGGATTTGATAGAATCTTGATAAACCGGAATTTTGCACATGCAGTAGATAATATTTTTTATTAGTGTTATTATTGTTATTGTATCGGTGTTGCTTACGCAAGAAGTAGTTGATATTACTTCTACTTAACATTTGCGACTGCTGTTCAATATGTGATGCAGCATTATTTTTTTAGGTGTTAGGTTTTGTTTTTGACGAATTACTCTTATTTACGCCCTGTTGTCTGGGGATAGTTTCATTGATTCTACTTGTCCTTTATTAGTTTCTTAGTTTTCTATGTAGAGTATTATGCCGCCCAAAAATCGCATCTACCGGGTCAAGTCAAGAAGTTATCGCATTCAACTTTCTCATTTTAAATGAAACACCCTGTATAGTTTTAGCCAAAAAGTTGCATTTATATATATATATATATATATATATATATATATATATATATATATATATATATCAACATTTAATATAGTTTATTATTTAAATAAGTGAACAATTGTAAGTTTTATATTAAAGCATTAGTAGGCTTATGTATGCATTATGATGTAAGAAAATGAAATAAAATGGTACATTTATCGGGTACCCAAATTTCTCTCCATTGCAAGCAGTACATTTTTGGCAACGATTTCTAATCGGTCTTAGAGCATAATAATAATAACGGGTTTTATTTTTCTAAATGCTGCATTGATTGCTTCAAGGAGCTGGTTCTTGTGTTTCATTGGTTCATTTATAGAGATCTGTTTCTAGATCACCCCATAAAAAAAAACTGGAGGTGTTAGGTCAGGTGAGCGCGGCGGCCATCTGACAGGTATCTTTCAGTATTCAGTTCTTCACAAATTGTACAGATAAACCTGTGTCCTTTTAAAAAACAATTGATGTTATAACCAAACGTACCCTGTCGTCAACCTGGAATACGGGTTGGTGTTGGCCTAGTATGTTTCATTGTGGTGGTTCATAATTCATTTGTAATTCTTGCCTCATCGGCCCATATAATTTTCTTATAAAAATTGGGAATTACGTTTTATATAAAAGCCAACGGCAAAATTCAATTCTTCTCTCATGTTCTCCGGGGTGCAAATATTGTGCCAAGTTTACTTTATATGGGAAGTAATGATTTTGGTTTCAATATCTTTGGAACCTTGGTTTTTGACACCCCTACTGCTTTTTCTATTGTTGGTATAGACGTCGAATATGCTTGCTGAAAATAAATTTGATTTTGATAACATTATTATCATAAGTATGCAATTTTTAGCATAAAATTGTTCCAGGTAATTGGTAACAGTAAGAAAATTTACTTGAAATTCACATTCCACGAACCCAAGACCGTTTGTTATTTCGTTTTCTTTATTTTCCTTAGTATATTCAACAGGTCCCGGTTTATTAAAGCTTCCATAATTCTTCAGATAGTCTGGCTTTCTTTTAAAAATTTCACCGAATGGTTGCTGCCTCTCAGGGTAACGTCGAAAATATAACTTTAGGGCATTTACTTTATTTCTTTGACATCCGATATCTGCACATAACATATCATATTTTTCATAGTTTCCATAAACCAATTTAGCTAACAGAAAACTCGAAACACGTTGCGGTATGTCATTAAATAAAATTACTCATCCTGTTTTGTTTTCATGGCAACTAGATTGTGTCCATAACCTACTAAACTATTTATTAAGTAGGTATTCTTAGATATCGCGCGATTATGAAGAAAAATTAAGAAGATGCTCTTCAGTGAACAATGTAAACCTTCATTTCGTTTTCTTACTTCATAATGCATGGCTTACTGCTGATTTAATATAAAAATTAGAATTATTCAATCATTTAAATAATAAACTATATTAAATGTTATATGTATGAAATGATAATTAAACCCTTTGGCTAAGAATATGCAGGGTTGTCCATTTAAAATGAGAAAGTTGGATGCGATAGTTTTTTTACTTGACCCGGTAGATATGATTTTTGGATGGAATAATATTCTACTTAGCAAACTAAGAGGTCAGTCAAGTTAGCCCTGGACTATTTTTTTATATATTTCTGGCGTATTCAATTGTGATCATTTTGTGCTCAATTGTGCCAGTATTTGTTTCAATTGTGCTTGTTAAACAATAAAAAAAACTATAAACAAATCCGGGGGCCAAATTGACGGTCAGTTCCCGATTTTGTTGAGTTTTTGATATATTTTTGGCGCATTCAATTGTGCTCGTATTGTGCTCAATTGTGCCAGTATTTTTTTAAATTGTGCTCGTTGTTAAATAACAAAAACTATAAACAAATCCGGGAGCCAAATTGACGGTCAGTTCCCGATTTTGTTGAGTTTTTGATATATTTTTGGCGCATTCAATTGTGCTCGTATTGTGCTCAATTGTGCCAGTATTTGTTTTAATTGTGCTCCTTGTTAAATAATAAAAAACTATAAACAAATCCGGGGGCTAAATTGACGGTCAGCCTCTGATTATTTTGAGTTGTTCGATTAATTTTTGGCGCATTCAAGTGTGCTCACTTGTGCGGCTATTTTTTGTTTTTTGTTAAATAATGAAACAACTACAAACAGACCCGGGTGTTAAGTGGACGGTCAGCCCCTTCAATTTTTTTGAAGCTTTTTGACATTTTTTGGCTTATTCAATTGTACTCGATTTGTGTCCAATTGTGCAAGTATTTTTTTAATTGTACTTTTTATTGAACAATAAAGAAAGAAGCGAAAGTAAATACAGTTTTTATTTTAAACTTGACTTATTCTTTGCTTCTTTTGTACTCACCTGCGGCGTGTTTTTTAATTGTACCTACCTACGTCAGTGTTTTTAAAATTAATTTAAATGCAGACATTAAAGTGTGGGATAAACAAGTAACCAAATCAAACACGATATTTCAAAAATCTACAACAATCTATTAATAACTTAAGTAAACGAAGTAACAAAACAATTATAAAAATAAAGGAGCTAATTGGCAGTACTACACTACAAAATAATACAAAATAAAGTCGTGGAATTAACTTTTGTCAGTAGACTTCATTTCTAAACACAATTATAAATGTCAAATTAGAAATATACACACAACGTGATCAATCTCAAGTGTACTGTAGTGGTATGACAAAAATCCCTAGTTGTTAATATTGTTGCGTTTTGCAATTGGCTGCTTTGGATTTTTAGTGTGATTTTAGTCGTTTTAGTTTATGTCATATTATACCTTCGTTTTTCACTTTTGTATTTTCTTGAGTTATTTACAAACTGTCTATATCAAGACAAATTATATATTCTGAATTTCAAATTGTGATATCGAATTTAATCGTCATGCCGTTTTCAATCGAACACGACACATTCATTGTTGTGGCTCATTTTCGAGCGGCTTTCAAGATGGTAATGGGCAATGGCATTATTCATTGCAATCATGCATCGATCAATTTACTGTTGAGTACCCAAATGAAAATATTAGTTACGAAACATTTAGTCAACACCGTAATCGATTGATAGCTCGATTCATGGAAACTGGTAGTGTTTTAAAACGCAAACGTGAAGCTTCGGTTACTGTCTTAACAGAGGAAACCTTAGCAGATATCCAAGCAAGGATGAATGCAAGCCCCAATAAATCTTTGCGAAAACTATCTGCACAAACACGTATGAAAAATTTTACCATACAAACATAATTTTACATAAATAATTTTTAGATGTATCCTATGGTAGTGTCCACACTGCAGTAAAGAAGAATTTACATTTGTACCCGTACAAGGTGTCGGTATTACAACAGTTGCGAAATAGCTTAGAGCTTAGAGTAAACTACTGTCAATGGTTCAACAATACGATGAACAATGATTTACTGGATGTATCTTTTTTTTTCTGATAAAGCTTGGTTTCATCTGTCCGATTACATAAATAGCCAAAATCATCGTACGTGGTCTGCAGAAAATCCACATGTATTTCGAGAAACTACCTTGCACCCTATCAAGGTCGGTGTTTGGATAGCAATGTCGCGACAACGAATATTTGGACCAGTATTTTTCGATGGCACAATTACTGGGGCAAGATACAGGGAAATACTTTTAGAACCATTTATTAATAATTTGGAATTATCGTGAATTACGAAACGGGTATTTCCGGCATGACTCCGCTACCCCACATACTGCAAAAGCTACAATTAATTATTTACGAGACTTCTTTGAAGTTAGAATCATTAGTGTAAATCGTTGGCCCCCGAATTCACCAAACTTGACGCCGTTAGACTTTTTTCTTTTTGGTTATTTAAAAAACAAAGTGTTCAGCAGAAGATTGCATACTCTTCACGAATTGCGAGATGCTATAACTCATGAAGTTCATAATATTGGTGCCGAAATGTTACAAAATGTATTTGCTAATATGCAACGTAGGGTGAACTTATGTTTACAATTTAATGGCGGTCATTTTGAACATATGCTGTAAAGCAAAGTGTGATAACTAATGTGCACCTAAGGAGTTAAAAAAATTTGTAAAAGACATTGTCATTCCATAAACATGTACTGTAAATTTTATTTAATTATAATGAAATTATAACATTTAAATACTTAAGATTCATTATTTTGTAATGATTTAATCCAATCATTAAATAATATTTTATTTATTTTGTTGTATTTTGTAGGGATGCAGTCTAATCAAATACAAAATAGTCATTATTTAAATTAAGATAATATTTTATAATATGTATAAGTTAATGACCTTCATGCAGATTTGAAACTGATCGTAGTTTTTAATCGAACCATGCTCTAGAGTAGCTAGAGCAATACAGCTTCTTACCAACCTATCAGTGGTACCAACTTAAATATTTTGATCACGTGGTAAACACTTGAGATTGATCACACGTTATAAATATAGGACATAAACAAGAAGTTTAACTGAGTATCATATAAATATTTAATAGAACCTTATCTGTTATCACTCTTATAATCTATAAAAAAGTAAAATGGGGCAACACCTCTTCATGACTATTACAATCTGCTTTTGTGCACATAGATCATCATATACTTCCCATTTGTTGTTTATTCGACAATTGTATGTTTTAAAATGCCCCATTGTATTTTTGTCGTTTATTTCACAGCCTGAGTATGCTGTTAAGCCTCCTCTTTCGGACAAAAAATCAAATAAATAATACTTAATAACGCAGGTAAAACTTGAACAAATGACTAATTTCTTTTAAATAGTCTTTTGCATCTCCTAGCAGTGGATGAAAAAGTAAAGTAAGTTAATAGCTCAAACACCCAATTTGGAAAACAACGAAAACAAATTTATTGTTTAGAGTTATAAAGATTAAAGGTACAATGATTAAAACTAACATTTTCTACAAAATAAAATTCGTCAGAGGTAACAGTGGAGGTCTCGCTGCGTTCTAAGGAAATGGTCTTTAATTCTTTCTCTTCTACATGAACTTCTGTACTCGTAGCGCTTGCACTAGATGCAAAAATTTTCAAGGCTGCCTCTTTTTTTGTTGCTAGAGAGTCTTCAATATAACGCTTAGCTACAGTGCTGGATTTTCAACCACCATGGCGCTTCAAGCACATTAAACCTACGCCGCCGTCCACCAACAGTGTAGCTGAGGTTCTCTTTAGACAATGCCCTGTGTATTCTGTATAGTTCGCTAATTTTAGGAAAAAGCTGCCTCTCTAGGAACACCACTTATTTTATGGATTCCCATCGCCGCCCTTGAGCATTTTCCCTTTCCATATTTAAAAAAAAATCGGCGATCATTCATATCTCGTGGGCGCAAAGCAACATATTTGTTATACAAATTTAGGAAAGATTCCGCTACAACTGTAAATGATTTAATTTTTTTTGTTTTGCTATCTGGAATTTTAATATGTAGCAGAGTTTTCAGGTTCTCAATGTCGTCTACCTTCATCTTCACCAATTCATCACAACGGCATGCCCCTGAGATACCAATAATCAAAACTATCTAAAAAAAAAAATACAAAATATAAAGAATTGTTTCCATTCTATTTCTAAAACTTATCTTCATTGCTAAGTATTTTTCGTCCGACGCTTCCGATAAAAATTTGTTAAATTGGTCTTTTGTAAATACTTTGGCCTGCTTTGGGATGTATCCTTCATTCTGCTTCTTTAGATATGCATAAAGTTTCAAGTATTTGCTTATCTCTACGCCATGGCCAATGCTCAATAATGATTTTATCATCGAATATTGGGACCACATTGTCGAGCTTTTCATTTTCATTTTTGTTGCTAATTCGGCAAAATAAGTTAACATTACGGTGTCAGAGTAGCTTTCAATATTTTTTCATAGCACCATTTTATAAATTGCTGAAAAGCGCGTTCATAGGTTTTGCTCCATATTGTAGGTAATAGATCATTTATTGCTGTATTAGCCGCTTCAGTAATTTCTGACGGCGTGTAGTTCTTCAAATCCATCATACTCCTAACAATGCAATATTTTAATTTACACAAATAGGGGTAAAAAGTTTAATAAAATACTTACAATAACACGGAGAATCTTCACAATTTTCAACTTGTTTAATGCATGGTTTTCAACGAAACCTAGCAACGCCTACTGCTGCTTGCCACAGCACGCTAAGTAAATCTAACTATTCCTTATTTTTACAACCTACTTATTTTTCCTTATTTCACATTTAAGTGTAAAAAACGTTTAAAGAAAAAATAGTATGTTTTATGCGGAGCAAAGTGACTTTTTGTGGCTCATCTATATTTGCCGGACTCACTACGTTCGTCCGTCAAACCTACAGATTCGCCACAAAAAGTGTCACTTTAACTCCTAATAAAATATTATACTATTTTATTTTATATGCAGGTATTCATTTTGACATTTTAATAATCTTTTAATATTTTTTTTATTGGTGCCCCATTCTACTATTTAAAGCACCCCTTAGCGTGTTTAAATCGAACTTTCATAAACGCGCGTTTCTTAAAGTTACAATGGCAATTTTTTGATTATTGATCTGACATGAGTACCTTGTAACGTCAAATAAAATATTACTAACAAATTCAAAACCTTTATTTAAACATTATTTAACACTTTTAGTTTTATAAATGAAAATAGAAAGTACAGTTAGTATAGTTAGATATATTAATTTTTATTTACATATTTTACATTATTAGTCTCATTCCCGTTTTTTGTAGTAATAATACTAGTATTTATTATTTCAAGGTGCACCAAAATCGCGCGTGTTTTAAAGACGTTTTTATCCACTTGTACTTTAATATACTATTTGAAGTATGTATGTATAATATTATTGTTCTCACTTTTTTTTCAAATTAATATAACATATTGAAAACATTATACAGAATAAAAAGTCCTATCAAAATCAACAATAAAAAAATTTAGGTTTTCATTTAAAGAAAATATATAACTTGAATGTTGTAAAATGTCTTGTAATTAAAATCGTTAAACGTTTCAAGATTATTATTCAAAAAATAGATAGAAACGGTATTATTGCATTTATCTGTTAGTTAATTTCCACTCTGCATAATGAAAAGTAAAAATTGTTTTTATTCTTAAGACTTCATTAATGAACGTGCACAAGCCCCGAACGGAAATTTAAATTTTATTACCTAAGCAATCACCCAGTCTACCATCAAGCTTTACTTCAAAACATATTTGCTCACCCACATAAGAATTGCAAGTTGAATTTGAATTGGGGTTAGGTAGACGGAATGCAGTCATAAAAAGCATCTGTGGACATTATAGAATCACCAGACAAGAATCCAGAATTTCTCTTCAAGAATGTTTTTTTTTAAGAAAAATATAATTGTTAAGTCATCAAGAGTAAACTGAATTAACATCAAAAAAATGTTGGTCCGAATTGGACAAAAAAATCTTTATACAAAAAGCTTATCAATCTATATTGTTGTTTTGTTATGTTGCATTCAATTTTATTTGATTCATACTTTACAAAAACGCCAAATGGTCAACTTGATCCGCGGATTTGTTTTTTTTTATTTTTAACGAGCACAACTGCAAAAATTACCAGCACAACTGAGCACAATTGAATATGCTAAAAAAAATAAAAAACTTGAGAAATGGCAAACTAACCGCCAACTTGGCCCTCCGCATATGTTTATAGTTTTTTAATCCTTTAACAACGAGCACAGTTGAAAAAAATATCGACACAATTGAAGCACAAAACGAGCACAATTGCATGCGCCAAAATATATAAAAAAAACTCAAAAAAAACGGGGGCTGACCTTCAACTTGACCCCTGGATTTGTTTATAGTTTTTTTAGTTATCTAAAAACGAACACAATTGAAACAAATACTGGCAGAATTCAGCACAAAACCAGCATAATTGAATACGCCAAAAATATATAAATAAATCGAAAGTCGGGGGCTAACTAGCCTGATCTCAAACTAAGAAATATTTTCTTCTATTGTTGGTAATAAAACGTACAGGGACAAATTTAAAATCGACAATTTTTCGTTTTACCCCCGTACTTCTTAACCAGCAAATATTTCAAATCTCTACTTTTACCATTTTCAGTTTCTCCCAAATATATCTCATGGCACCTACATCAGTTTTTTGAGAAAGTTCAATAATTACCGAGATAACCAGTATATGTGTCGAAAACCCCGTACAAGTAAACTTCCAAATAAATGACTGGTAACTGTACAAGGAAACATTAGTACTCAATAAGCATAGCACCTTTTGGTTTACAGATAAATACATACCACCACGCAACGTGTAGCTACGAAAGAAAATTTTAAGTTTAACCTAAAAGAATATGGTAAACCACACCAATTCAATGAATAGAATTTTATTTGATTCAAACCACTTAAATCCTTCATTTATTATGTGAGAGGGAAAATTTAGAAAGCGAGGCTTCAACAAATTTCTTAATTTAACCTGTTACAGCGGACGTGACTACAACTTTTAGTAAAATATTACCTTAGGTAACATGACCGACTGCTTTGGAATGAGAAATTCCAAGGCGAGTGAGAATAGGAAATCCGCTTAACATTCGAATAATTAGATATAAAATTTTGTTATTATAAATTATACGGTTATGTAAACATTTAATACGTATTAGGTTTATAAAATACGAGGAATAGCTTGATGGCTTTGTACTCGTGATTGTAATATTAATAGGAGAAAAATTACAAAAAAAATTATTTATAAATATGCTAACGTATTTGCATACATTAAATCGTTTATCTAGTGTTCAAACAGGTTTCAAACTGATTTGCTGTCAACAAACTTAATTAATTAAAAAATTCACGATTGGTTTGTAGATTATACTTTTATCGTTCACAAATACAAATAAAATGTTTTGAGAGTGTTCAACAAGATTTATGTATTCTGTATACCTATTGTGTGTATTTATTGCAGCTACGACTTATTTTTAATGAATCTGCTGCTGCAATATTTAAACTCGGTCAATACTGATTTCAGCTTTTCCTCAATATTAACTAAATACAATGAATGGTAGATATAAACTAAACACAAAGTGCACAAACTTTAATTAAACAGACCGATAGCGCAAGAAAGGAATTTAAAACAAAAACCAAGAAAACTAACAAATTTGGCAACCTCTAGGACTTTAATTAAATGTAATCGATGGCATTAGCATTTTCTGCACTAAATTATTTTTAGATTAAAACTATAAAAAAAATAAGCAAATATTAATTATTGCTTTAGCTTTATTAATTACAATACTAGATTCTTTATAATAAGCATCCGACATTGAATAAATCTTTCTTATGTATTAAATTGATTTTCTTACATTTTCCAATTACGTTTCAAGCTGTTGTATATCCAGATAAGTTATAGAAATATTAACAAAATTATTTCGTACTCTTAATTGCTTTTATAATACTTTTAAAGATATTCTTTAAAGTTTGCAAGAGATTTATGAGTTTGCTTAATACTTACAGCGGAATTAGTTTTGAGTCCGATAAAATTGAAAGTTTGGTATTTTGCAAGAAACTAAGTATGAATGGAAGTCACGAACTTCAAGTTCACAAGCGATCAATTTGAAACTGGCTTTGTTGCCGAAGATAAGTGAAAACTGGCAGAATAAAATACAATACTTTCAAGATAATGACCCAAATTTCATAATTAGTAATTAATGTCAAATACTAAAACGTCATTTACACGAATGGTTTAAGTTACGTTAAGTAAATGTAATTGAGTAATTTCAATGACAGATGAACTTAATGTTGGATTAAACAAAAATTAGCAGTGAATTCAAATCATATTATTGTGGAAAAGAAATGTGTGAATATGGTAATTGTGAAGTGTAATAAAAAAATTCCGTATCATTACTTTAATTATTTCAAAAGGCTTTAGTAAATTCACAATGTTACACACTGCTTTATTTTTCCTGTTTCCTTCTATTTAAATTACATTGTTAGTGCAGTAATAAATTACCTACCTCTTGCCTAATTTTTATGTAGATGTAAATACATACATGCCGCAATTAACTTTATGCAGATTTGAACAAAGGTAAACATTTTGGAAGATTTCCTTACTTATGCTTTTGCTCTGTTATTTAAAAGGTGAAATAACGATAATCTGAGTATGAAAACGTTATAGCGTCACAGAAGTTGTAAGTTGGAATTATCCTGAAAGAGCAATATGATAATATGTCTACAAGACTTACTCATAACTTGCAATGTACTTTTATAAAAGTAAAATCATAAATCGGATGATTCTGTTACATTATTATTATTCATTTTGGTACAATGAATTGAAAGTAACAGCAAACAACGTGCCTATGGAAGTTCAGTGCAGTTCAATACAGGTATAGCTTGATAAGGATAGCTCCGCGGATGAGAATTTCAGACTCCTGCATACAGAAAGAAGAGAGAACGCATTCGGAGGGAAAAAGGCAGATACTACGCGCGCACGATTGATGAAATAATTATTCCGGTAATTGAATTGTAGAGAATAGATAAACGATTAGCTACATGTAGAAGTCTCAAAGAATTTAATGTTTGTTCTAATTCAGCGATTATATAAGAATCAAATTCAATACTTTTAAAATCTGATATTTCGTAAGATCAAAATCATTGGTGGCGAATTGATTTAATTGTAATTCTGGAGAGTTAATAGTTAACTATTAAATGTAAAAGTTGCAATCAGGGTATGGCAATAAAAATTAATGTATGGCAGGAGAAATAGTTCGAATTACTTCAATGTTTAACCTTCTAATAAATATCGATTTAAAAATGTATTTATTATGACTGAAACTATAATATAAGATAGAATTATTGTTTAAGTTATTATTGTATGATCATGAACAAAAAGTAATTGTTCTATTAGAGGAGAATTAAAATTTAATCAAGTAGGTATTTCCAATAACATATGTATTTTTATTCGTTTCGAGTTTAAAGTTAAATGTAAAAATATTAAAATGAAAGATAAGAATTAATGTATGGCAGGAGAAATAGTTCGAATTACTTCAATGTTTAACCTTCTAATAAATATCGATTTAAAAATGTATTTATTATGACTGAAACTATAATATAAGATCGAATTATTGTATAAGTTATTATTGTATGATCATGAACAAGGAGTAATTGTTCTATTAGAGGAGAATTAAAATTTAATCAAGTAGGTGTTTCCAATAACATATGTATTTTTATTCGTTTCGAGTTTAAAGTTAAATGTTAAAATATTAAAATGAAAGATAAGAATGTATTGATGCATTTACAGATCTAGAATTATAGATAATTCAGTTGACAAAATTTACATTTCTAATTAACCATATTATGAGATGTCCAGGTACAAATTAATCACTGTTTCGACAGCTTAAAGTACATGAATTGTTATGTATTATTTAAATAGTCGTCACTTATTTTTCTTCATTATTGAGGTTGAACACTGAACGTCTTCTATTCAAGTGACTACTCTCGTTCCAATCTCTCTGTCGATCACAGCGCAACAATGGGTTTATTTTCATTACTTCAGCCGCTGAACTATGTTTGTCAAGCAAAAGATGTTTTCAATATTTTGTAAGAATTTCTTCACGATTAAGTATCTATAAAGGTACTATTGAGCATTATAATACACGTGTGCATTAAGTTGGCGGTGGGGAGATGGAGGACACATAAAATCATACGTTTACGCATGAAACCATTTGGTGATTTATACATTATTAAATTAAAATTATACAGGGTCCGCCAATAGTGCGTGGACGAAGCTTTATGAGTGTATACAATATCGTTTTCAAAATTATTTATTGCAGGATTGTGTGGGATCTTTCGGATTACAATTAGAAAATATTTTCGCAAAAATTACTACTCGTATACAGGGTATTACAACACAAAGTTATATTTTTTTAATTGGAACATACCGTATATTATTATAAATTTGGATTCCCTGGTTAATTTTAAGGGCACTTTATTCACTATATGAGGTATCTTAAACGCGCAATTTAGGCGCTGCATTCCATTTTTGAAAATTTAGAGGTTGAAAAGAAAATTGTAACAACCGTATGGAGAAATGTGTAACACAAAAATTTTAATGGTTTATTAGTCATAGACTGTGCTACATAAAATCGTGAAAAAAGTACTATTATCTTATTTAATTAGATATCGTAATGCAAAGTATAAGATTTTCAATCATAGATAACTTAATTTTTTTAAATGGAAAGGTATACATTGTTTTACATTGTTAGATAGGACATTTAATTACATTTTTTTATGATATAACATTGTTGGTATTTATGTTTTGCCGTTTTTTGATAATCCAGCTTTTTTACTGAATTTGCAAAGTTTAAGATTTTTAATCATAGATAACTTGATCTATTTAAAAGGAAAGGTATACATTGTGTTACATTGATAGATAGGAAATTTAATTACAATTTTTTTGATATAACATTGTTGGTATTTATTTTTTGCCGTTTTTTGATAATCCAGCTTTTTTAGTGAATTTATCGATTTTGGAAGAAAATAATACTAAATTAAATGTTCAAATTGTCGACCACGCTGATTTAGACAATACTGAATTCTTTTAATAAAAGAAGCTTCAACCCGATCTAACATATTAGGAGTAATTGTAGCAAAAACATTTCTAATTCGCAATTTCATATTCTCAGCAGTTGTTGGTTCTTCCTCATATACTTTATTCTTCACAAAGCCCCAAAGAAAAACATCCAATGGAGTTATATCGGGAGATCTAGCTGGCCAAGGTATCGGTCCTTGTCTTCCTATCCAATTTTCGTGAAACGTCGAATTTAACCACTGGGTTACAATTCTGGCATGATGAGGAGGTGCCCCGTCTTGTTGGAAAAACATACCTCTTCTTTGAGCCAAAGGTACATTCTCCAATAAATGATATAATTCGTTTTCTAGAAAATTAAGATATTCTACCCCAGTGAGTGTGCCATTGAAAAAAAAAGGACCAACAATAGTTCCGCCGAATATACCTGCTCAAACATTCACTGACCATTTATTTTGAGAGACTAACCGAAATTGGTGAGGATTTTCATTTGAATAAAAATGAAAATTATGTCTGTTCACAAATCCATTTCGATGAAATGTACATTCGTCGGTAAATAATATCCCCGATATAAAATTTTCGTTCGCATTTAACTGTTGTTGGACCCACTGGCAAAAATTAATTCGATTTTGAAAATCTTGTTCTTTCAGCTCTTGATGTAATTGTACATGATAGGGGTGAAATTTATTTTTCTTTAACATTCGTCCCACGGAAGTTTGACTGATTTCCAAATTGTCACTTAATTTCGGAATACTAACGTGGGGGTTTTCAACTGTAGCTACAAGTCATTTGTAACAACTTTAGCTCTTTCGTTTTTAGGATATCCAACACTTCCAGTACTTTCAAATCTTTCTAAAAGATTGCGAAACGATTCTTCTCTTGGTTGTCTTCGATCAGGATAACGCTGCCCGTAGATTCGACGGGCCAATAAACAATTTTTGTTTGATTCTCTAAGCACAAATATCATGTCAACTAATTCATTTTGCAAAAAATTACTCATTATAATTCTTAAATAAATGTATTACGTATATGATGTTCGTAAAGTTAAGCGTCAAACATTCACACTGCAATAAAGTAATTAACTCAGTTACGTTTGAACATACACGCGAAATGACAAAACAGATACTATTGCTGAATTTTGTTTCTAATATACTTTTGTTTTCATAGCTTGATGTGATTTAAACAATTATACATACATATGTAAACCTACGACAATCGACAAATTCAGTAAAAAAGCTGGATTATCAAAAAACGGCAAAAAATAAATACCAACAATGTTATATCAAAAAAATTCTAATTAAATTTCCTATCTATCAATGTAACACAATATTTACCTTTCCATTTAAATAAATCAAGTTATCTATGATTAAAACTCTTAAACTTTGCAAATTCAGTAAAAAAGCTGGATTATCAGAAAACGGCAAAACATAAATACCAACAATGTTATATAAAAAAAAATGTAATTAAATTTCCTATCTAACAATGTAAAACAATGTATACCTTTCCATTTAAAAAAATCAATTTATCTATTATTGAAAATCTTAAACTTTGCATTACGATATCTCGAAAATTAAAAAAGATAATATTACTATTTTTACGATTTTATGTAGCACAGTCTATGACTAATCAACCATTAAAATTTTAGTGTTGCACATTTCTCAATACGGTTTTTACAATTTTTCTTTTCAACCTCTAAATTTTCAAAAAATTGAATGCAGCGCCTAAATTGCGCGTTTAAGATACCTCATATAGTGAATAAAGTGCCCTTAAAATTAACCAGGGAATCCAAATTTATAATAATATACGGTATGTTCCATTTAAAAAAATATAACTTTGTGTTGTAATACCCTGTATACGAGTAGTAATTTTTTGCGAAAATATTTTCTAATTGTAACCCGAAAGATCCTACACCATCCTGCAATAAATAATTTTGAAAACGATATTGTATAAACTCATAAAGCTTCGTCCACGCACTATTGGCGCACCCTGTATATTTATGTTTTTAATGTTTTTTTTAAGTGTGATCGATGCGTATGTGTGTATATATCGTCGGTGTTCTGTTTTAAATTTTTTAGTAGGAATAAACTTAGGTAATTTTATAGGTTAAATTTGTATATAGGTTACATTTTGTTGTTAGAAGACTGTTTAGTTTAAAAACTTAGTATTTATTGAAGAGTGGTTATTAGCAATAAAAAGGGACGATCTCACTGACGAAAAGTTAAAGTACGCGAGAGTATTCCAGAACCACTTTATATCAGGTAATCTGTCACTCAAGTCAAAATTTAACACATAAAATAAATTTTGTGTTATAGGAAAACCATCAAGGCTTACTGATAAAGATGATCCAGATTGGGTTCCTAGTATTAACATGGGCTATGTAACAATTAAAACACGAAATGGGGCTGACTTAAAAAGGAAAGAATGTGTAGATAGAAGGGCTATTAAGAAAACTCGAATAGAAAAGCAACTGGATGAACCTTCATCAAGTACTGCCAGTATTTTAGTAAGTTCATATATTTTTACTCTTTATGTAATTTAATGCCTCAAAAACTATCGATTTAGACTAAGCTTGCTAAGAAATATTTACTGTCCTTCAAGAGTGCTGTCATTTATTTATTCGAAACTTGATTTATGAGAACACGAAGAACCTCAAACTGTAGAAGTGGAAGTAGGATACAGGGATACAGACTGCTTGAGTGCCAATGAAGAAGTACAAAATGTAGATGAAGGTGGTGGAAGTGCCGACACACAAAATGTTTTTATACAAACAGATACTACATCCCAATATATAGAACATCTTACATCAAACTGCCAATATCTAACTACTGTTAAAGAAGAATTAAAAATAAAACTACAGTCATATGAAATAAATTTAAATGATTTTTTAAGCAACAAAAAAAATGTATATATTTTACTGGATTATCATCAATTATGCTCAAACTAATTTACAATGATGTGGAAAGCGACATACTTGTACATCACTTATCTGCATTATGTAAATTTAAAAAGCTTCTTTTAAGCTTAATGAAATTACGTCTTAATCTAGATTTTGTGCACCTAAGCTATATATTTAAAGTGCACCCAAGTACCATTTCTCGATGTTTTTATGAAATAATACATATTTTATATATCAAATACAAAGCACTGGTGAAGTGGTCAGATAAGGACATTTTGATAAAAACATTGCCAAGTTGCTTCCGTAATTCTAATTTTCAAAAAACTACAGTTATAATAGACTGTTTCGAGATATTTATTGAAAAGCCCCATAGTTTAGCAACAGCTGCACAATGCTGGTCAAATTATAAACATCATTACACAATCAAATATTTAATTGGTATTACTCCCCAAGGATCAATTTCCTACATTAGTGAAGCCTTGGGTGGACGCTCATCTGACAAACATATTGTGGAACGTTCTGGCTTCTTAAATAAAATTCTACCGGGAGATGTAGTGTTACCAGATCGTGGGTTTACATAGAACAGGTATGTGTTTTTTTTTCTATAAAGTTTGTTACAGAATAGGTCTATTGATGTGTGGTTTATATTAGGAATATGTATGCATTCTTAAAAAAACTGTAAAATGTATTTACTAGCTTTTATAACATAAAATTATACATTTTCATTATACAAACAGTTTTGACAAATAAAATTTGTAAACTTAGAAGTATTAATACATTTCTCATGAAACCGCTTTACAGGATATGTATCTGATAAGCATCTAACCATTGGAATGCCATTATCTGTCTCATCACACACACACGCACGCACGCACGCACGCACGCACGCACGCACACACGCACGCACGCACTCACGCACGCACGCACGCACGCACGCACGCACGCACGCAAGCACGCACGCACGCACGCACGCACTCACGCACGCACGCACGCACGCACGCACGCACGCACGCACGCACGCACGCACGCACGCACGCACGCACGCACGCACGCACGCACGCACGCACACACACACACACACACACACACACACACACACACACACACACACACACACACACACACACACACACACACACACACACACACGGTAATCCCCTTACCCTCCAACCTTGTAGAGTAACGGCCTAGTAATTCTGGTAGAACAATTTTTTTATGGTAGTGCATTGCCTGTGGTACAGCTGCTGTCCATACAACCTCATCAGAAGTTGATTTCATCGCTTTGTATGTTGAAATATTTTTAAAGTGTGGATTTTTACTGGTAGTTTAGAATTTAAGCCATCATCGTTGTATAATGATTTCCTCATTCTTACCTTTTCAGGAGCTCCATATAGGATTTAAAATGTTATTACCGGTTCATATCCCAGATTGTGAGTTTTGGCGATCTCGAGGTACTGTCTAAAAACGTTTAGATGCATTTTGCAGTTAACATATTTTTATTGGAAGAAATATATAATTTTACGTATGTGTCGTTTATTGACTGAATTACTTGGGAAAAGTTTTAATTGGACAAAAAAATAATTGTCTCAGGTCTGTTATGTAGGATGCAAACCCTAATTTTCCTCAATGATCTTCAGTTAGTATAAATTATGTTCCGCGTCCTGTTTTCATAGTTTCCGGACTAATACACTGTTA
This sequence comes from Vesta saturnalis, assembly GCA_036346205.1. NCBI lineage: Eukaryota > Metazoa > Arthropoda > Insecta > Coleoptera > Lampyridae > Vesta > Vesta saturnalis. Next base: position 5,177,240 of record JARFJB010000001.1, read on the forward strand.
TACGTTTTGTAAAGTTTATTTAGTTTGATTATTATTTGTGGAGTTTAGGGATGATTGAATAATAATATTCGTGCTTACACGTTATTTATTCAACCTGCAGTTTTCTGCCTTACCTAGAACTTGTGTCTCATTAACTGTAGTAGTAACTCAAGCGAGTTCCACTCCATATACACTACATTGAAATAGAAATTAAGACGTAGCCCTTGTTTTAAAGTCGAAGCTATGAAAGCGGTTAAGGTACATTTAAATTTTAGTAAAATATCAATTACTAAAGTTACTTATCTTTTTGGGTTTATTAATGGTGTATTTTTATATTCTACGATCTAAACAAATCTAAACACTTGCAGTTGTCTTCGTCAGTAGTAATATCTAGCAAAGTTGTTAAACAGTTTTATGAAGGTTGAAAAATTAAAACATAAACATCAGCCTGCTATTAATTGAGTTTGAGAAACGTATAAAGCCAACTATAGAATTAAATTTTAGTAAAGAATAACTAATTGAAGTTTTTCACAACTTCACAATTACATCATAACTTGATTAAATTTTGTTAAATGTGTTTTTTGGCTGACATTTTTCATTCTTAGCCTTCGGCGTTAGAGGGTGTTCTGATTTGTCATCTTTAAGACAGTTTAACAGTATTTAATTTTTAATGACCTAGTTATTCTTTACTAAAATTTAATTCTATAGTTGGTTTTACACGTTTCTCAAACTGCAATAGTAATAGCAGGCTGATGCTTATGGTTTCATTTTTCAACCTTCATAAAATTGTTTCAACATCTTTAACAATTTTAATAGATATTACTATTGACGAAGATAACTGTAAGTGTTATCGAAACGTTTAGATTGTGTAATATAAAAATGCACGATTAAAACACCTAAAAAAGATAAGTATTTTATTATTTTCATAATTATTAAAGTTGTTTAAAATTAGGAATTAAAGTTTTAACGAACATAAAAAGGACTCTGGTGTATTTAAAATTTAAAGATGAATATGTAAAAATTTATTTGTGGCCTTAGTACACATTTGCATGCTTGGGTTTAGATGGTAAATAAAAAATACTACTTTTATCAACTCTTTTAGTTAATGCAAGTAGGTATCAAATTTTTAAGTTGGTACCATAATCGGATGGAAGAGAACTAAATTCATTCTTGGCCTGTTAGTTGCTTAAGAGGACGTTTGTCCGACACTTATTTTAATTTTCGGGTTTATGGGGCACACGTTTGCCAATAAATAATGAAGATGGTGTGATAAACTGATTTTTGATTTCATTCATTAAGAATCCTACATAATATTCTGTAGAGAAAAGATATTCTATAATTTCTTTTTCGTACATGCATTTTGTAATTTTGATATCCGCCAGTACCCATTTTTCAAACAATCTCGTTATAGGTATTCCCATTAATCTCTTGCAGACTAATTTATAACCTATATTTTCTTAAGGTTGTTTTTTTGGTTATAATATTGAATTTAATTACTTCTACCTTTACTTACTTTGATATATTTTAAGTTACAATGCTTAATTTAAATATCCTGGGTATATTATCCTAACTGGAAATATCTTTTTACATTTAAAATGGATTTTTACGAATGAAAATTAATTTCACGTTCATTCACTTTCGTATATAGTTTCAAGCAAATGCATTTCAGTGAATTGACAACACATTTTGTTTTATTATTGCATATATTCAAAATCTGTAATCTTGTTTACGATAACCCAGGCGTTTCGTAATTTTTTTCCTCGAACCATGGACATTTCGAATTAACATTGTTCCTATATGTACTTAGATAACTGAAACCTCTTTTTGTGTACAATAATTGTAAAAATTATTTAATGTATGTATTTCTATATCGAATATTTGTGTAATTAACTATGAAATTTCTCTTTTTGTGCCGATTATAGAAGCCTATTTATTTGTGTCAATACTCTTAGAGTTATATCAATACTTATTTCATTTTTAGACCTGAGATTTTAAATATACGTATTTGCGTTACCACAAGAGCTTTTTGGGTAAGCGTTTGAGTAATTTATGTATTTGAATTATAATCTTACAGTGCCATTTCTGAGTTACACTTTATTTTTTTTGAAAGGCTACTAAACTGTTTATTATACTTATCAATTAATGCAGAATTCTGGCGCTTTATCTAATAGGCAGGTATATTCGTTTCTTAACATAAGCCGAGTTCTTTCAATTTTAATGTTTTAAATATAATATAATTCCACAATATTTTTTATATAAATATTTATTTTCCTACGCGTTTTAATGCAAGTATCACAATCAAGAGAAAATATGTAAGTAAAATAACAAAACAAGTAGTTATGGTAACAACTCATTAAGGTGCACCTCAAACTTGATGTAAATTATAATTATACATTTAAAATATGAGCGGCATTGATTTACATGTTTAAGTGTACCAAGAATGGCCTAAATCTGTTTTTTTTTAATGAAAATGCCAAGTATTTTGGAAAAGGTAATCCTTACGTCCAAAGGGGAATAAGAAGGAAAACAGAAGAGAAGTTTAATAATTAGCACATACACAAAAACGGACGCCTATTGTTCAAAGGATAAATAAATGTGCTAAAAATTAACATGTAGGTCGGCGTAAATGTAAGTTAATGACCCAAGTTGGAATTTTATTAAATAAAGTAACTGCAACTTTCTGCAGATAACTAGCAATATTGGAGAATATTGGCTATACAGGATCCACGACCTGTTCGTCAGGAATAGTTGACTACTATACAATAAATCGACTCACGAACGGTACTGTTTATACCGTATGTCTCAAAAGTTTTGGCACAAAATCCAATTGATGTAAAATATGCGAGAAAGATAAAATATTAGGTTGGCTTTGGAAACAAAAATTTTCTGAAAATTTGTCTTCACTTGGACAGTTCAGTTTTGAAAATCAGTTGACCTAAAATGGCTTACAAATTAGATTTTTGTAAATGTATTTACAGTGTAGTTGGGCAAATGCCTAAGCGTGAAATAGTTTGCATATGCGAAAATCAAAATATTTCCCGCTGAAACTGTTTATCACACAATAGCCGATATTGAACAACTTGTTAAAATTTCGAAGTTTAACTGAACACCTCTCTGATCAATAGTAGCAAATAACAGGACATTCGTACATCCATTATGTTGAAAGAATCTACATTATTTGTCTCTAAAAATTATTTTAAAGGAACCTTTAAATTGTACCTTATCGGTCTTGCATTTAATCGTTATCGCTTCTATAGAAAATTCAGTACTGGGCCAACGTTTTTTCACAAATAAAACAAAAATCGATATTCTTACTTTATGATTATGCTTACTATTTTTAATTGTTTCACGGGCAATTTCTTAACTTAAATTGATTGTGTTAAGTATACGAGTCTATCTATATCTATATCTATATGGCTAAATTAATATTGAAAATATTTATTAAATTGATTTAACTAAGTGGGGATAGGGTTCATACTATTTGAAATTAAACTTAAAAATGCTCCGGACGAACTCAGTATCACTTTGGGGATAGAGTTCAAAAGCTTCTTAAATTACTGTTGGCAAATAAAATAAATAACTTTTTTACCTTTTTAATTTTTATTATTAAATTAAATCTTTTCAAATCTTTTTCGTGAAATCACAAGAAATTTCATTTCACACATGGAAATATTCATGGTATTAATCAAATTGTATTTTGTAATTAATAGTTTCAATGTGAAACAGACTTCGTTGGAATTTGCACAAATTACGCATGCGTTGCGTCCTTACTAACTTAAATAAATGCAGCCTGTCAAAAATTTCACCAAGGATCTAAAATTAGTGAGGACAATTTTGATTTTCTTCGAAATAAAATTATTATTTTTTTAATTACACCTGTTCATTGACTTTTCAGATATTGATACATGTTGTAATCAAACAAAAAAACATAAATGCAGGACATCAAAAAAAAAAGATCAATGCAATAGTTGGGTTACGATAGAAAAATTTAACTCACACGTGGTTTTGCAATTTCCAAAGAATGGTCACATTTGGCTTATTCCATATTGAAACATCGGACGTAGACTTCTTTCCATGTATCGATGATACTGCCTTGCTGTTGAAATTGGTGCTGCTTATATTCCATAACTTCATCCAAATCCAGTAACTAGTGATAACTCTTCCTCGTGGTAAATACAATGTACTTATATAATATGCTCATATACTTTCAGTCAACCACTTTTATTTTATTTGTGTATTTAAATGTTGATTTAAATATTTAATAATTTTTCGGATTTAACTTGTATTTTATTCTTATATAAAATTTTATATTTACTTGCACTTTTATTTTAGATGCCGAATATGAAGTTAAATTTATATTATAATCTCCATCACTCAAAAAAAAAAAAAACATCAAATCCAAAATAACTGAAGGATTTTATTGACATAAAAAAAATGCACATCATCCGATGTTTAACACGATTTCGAAATGAAACAATTACAATATTATCGACAATTATAATCAGTAACCTAAGTTTTTAATTTTGTTATAGGTTAAAACAATTGTTTCTGAAATCTCAACTCTACGTTGATCGCGTTTCAAATCCGATAATGTTAACGAAAATTTTAACTCACATGTTAACAAAAACATAACTAGCACTATGACTTGTTAGTCACTAAAAATTACAAAAGCGAGAGAATGCAAGAGAGTGAGAAATCAGGAGCAATTCCTTTTATACTTTTCTCATGGATACCAAACTTTCAATTTTTTTCTACATTACACACAAAAGATCCTAGCATCTGATTGGTCTAAACAAAATTGTTAAATTAACTAAAACATAAATTATGCCATAACTTTCTCAAATCACCTCGGATTTGCTTTTTAAATACAAATTTTATATTTTACAACTAAACTAATTTCATATCCAAATTCTACATAAAAAACTGTATCAGAATACACCTATTTCACCCCATTTTACCTCGTTTTAACAAAATTTCCACTTTCATATCTTAATTTTAGGTGGTTAACCCAACTTTTCTAATTTTATGTTTAGATTACATACTTACTGTTAATTTCTTTGTGAAAATGATGGAAACCTACTATTATGTGCTTTTATAATTTATTCTAAGCTTATCCTATCCTATAAAAACTATAAATTTGTAAAATTCTTAAATATAGTACTTAACCTAACTTTATATAATTTACTTTTAACTTCCGTTTTAAACGTCTGTATCACTTGAAATGTTGATCTAATATGTTCTTACATGTGTCTCTAACACAAACACTGTTTATTTGTATTCCATAGTTCATAATTTTGTCTTTTCACATTTCCATATTGTTAACACATTTTTGTAAATTTTTGTATACAAATTGTAATTATATATTAAATATCACATTGCACAAATGTTGTTCATGTTCTTAACTACGTTTCTAAGTCACTACCACTTCTTACGCACTTTTTAAACACTTTGTCTGTGAATTACTAAAATACTGTGTTCGTACCATAACCCTTTCTAATAGTTCGCAGAGTTTATGCATTGTACCTAATAATATACATGTTCTACACATTAGAATTATCGTACTTCATGTGATCAATATCTGTCACGTGTTTAAAATGCTTAAATAAATTGATTAAAATGTGAAATTACTTAAATATGTTACACGAAACTAATTGTACACACTAATATGAATCGTGTTGACCTTTCTCACATGCTACTGGTATAGCTCATTACTTTTATGAATATAACAACCTTGTGCATACCCCACAAAGCCTGTTTTGTTATATCAAAACCATATTTTACACTCGTATACTATTTTTTTCTAATAATGAACTGTATACTTCTTCAATTTTATTTAAACTTGTATACTATATAGAATTTAAGCTCTAGCCCCTTATTTGCCTATTTCTAACCGTCTCAATATCTATATCTATATCTATATCTATATCTATATCTATATCTATATCTATATCTATGTCTATGTCTATGTCTATGTCTATGTCTATGTCTATGTCTATGTCTATGTCTATGTCTATGTCTATGTCTATGTCTATGTCTATGTCTATGTCTATGTCTATGTCTATGTCTATGTCTATGTCTATGTCTATGTGTCTATGTCTATGTCTATGTCTATGTCTATGTCTATGTCTATGTCTATGTCTATGTCTATGTCTATGTCTATGTCTATGTCTATGTCTATGTCTATGTCTATGTCTATGTCTATGTCTATGTCTGTCTATGTCTATGTCTATGTCTATGTCTATGTCTATGTCTACATCTACATCTACATCTACATCTACATTTACATCTACATCTACATCTGTATCTGTATCTGTATCTGTATCTGTATCTGTATCTATATCTATATCTACATTTGAAACTATATCTATACCTATATCTATATCTATATCTATATCTATATCTATATCTATATCTATATCTATATCTATATCTATATCTATATCTATATCTATATCTATATCTATATCTATATCTATATCTATATCTATATCTACATCTACATCTACATCTACATCTACATCTACATCTATATCTATACCTATACCTATATCTATATCTATATCTATATCTATATCTATATCTATATCTATATCTATATCTATATCTATATCTATATCTATATCTATATCTATATCTATATCTATATCTATATCTATATCTATATCTATATCTATATCTACATCTACATCTACATCTACATCTACATCTACATCTACATCTACATCTACATCTACATCTACATCTACATCTACATCTACATACAGTTGTAATTGGGCAACGAGGATTTTCTTCAATTTCAAGTAATACATTTAACGAAAGCTATCGGTAACGCCAGGTATGGCCAATCTCATTAATTTTGTGCAATATTTTGCTTACAGTCGATATGTTTATTGGTTCTTGTTCACGATATTTTTCATTAAAGAAGTGACATACTTCGACTACACTTTTTTAGGTTCTCCGTAACCCAAGATCATCAAAACTTCTATTCGTTGTTTTTCTGACAGTACCATTGTAATTTGAAATCATTTCTGGGTAATATTCTTCAAAAAGGTATTGTTGGAGACTTATCGGTATGATACAGATCAAATCTATTTAATAATGACACATCTATAACTGAGAACTTATTGTTTGTTTGCTAAGGGCTTTCTGATGTTTTCGTAGCCTACTTGAGGTTTGGCAATATACTCGTACTAAGTACTGAGTAATTTCTCAGGTTTTTATTGCAAAATAAATAATGAAGTAAATATTAAGGAATAAGAACACTGGTTTCCTTTATCCTCACAATCAGTATAGTGTAACTTAAATCATTAAATATGACGTGGTGTAATTGAAAAATATGGCTTGGAGCGCTTCCACACTTTATGAACGCACTGTATGTCGTGATAATAATTATCTTTCTTGCTTGAATAAGTCATATAATACGGCGATACATCTTTAAGTTGTTAACATAAGAACTAAGTAATCCTAACTTTGGGTAGATGGAAGATACGATTCTGAGAGAAAATCCTTATTGAAATTTTCACAACTAAAAGTTATCTCAAAACAGTAGAAACATCACATTTTTATACACTTCATGATTAAACAGATATAAAAGTGTACAATGCATATATTCAATGTCACCTGATTCAAATTCGTGAAAAGGTTTTAAAATGGTGCTATAACAAATATTATTAAATCTACACTTATTTAATTTATTAACTATATTGTAAAAGTATTCAATGTTTTTTGAAAGTATAATTATAGTAAACATTCCTGAGTTTTTATTTCTCACTGCAACTTTTAATGCTAAGTTGAGATAATACAACTCTCATTAGCTGAAGTATAAATTTCTCCTACGTCACATTGCATTACATGTGCAAATGCAGAAATTGAATATATAAGTTTACAAACACAGTCGCAATCAGTATCCTATATAAACGGTATGGTAATCTTACCTTGAGTAGACAGATGATTGTGCAATTAATATTACGAAAAGCACATATTGCAGTACGATGTGGCGTGTTCCTTCGTACATAAACGGCTAACTTTAGGATCAAAATACGTATACTTTGTGTGGTGCTTTTTGTTTCGTGGTGTCTAAATTGTAAATTCAAAGTTTCAGATTTACAATAACAAATGATCTGCATCTATAGCGGGTACGTATTTTACCTTATCCGCCATATTCACCTTGTAAAATAAGACAAGTCTTTAACTAACTTCTAAATTGTACATTTAAATATAACTTTTACAAACAGTGGCACGTTTGATTAATAAAAGTGTGAAACAATTTTATAAAATATTAAAACGTAATGAATAAGCCTTTTATAACAATTTGGTATGTGAAAACTCACTATTGAATGTTATTTTAGTAACATTAAACAAGAGGGTCTGTCATAGACTAAATATTATTTAACCCTCTAGAAAATAACATTCTACAACACCTCAAAGAACAAATTTCAACTATAAAAAAGAACGTTTAATCACATTATAATATGAAGCAAAGTATTGAAGGACATATAATTAATTCACAACTATAAACCTAAAGATACCAATTAAAAGATATACTGCAAATATTGTCAAATGAACAAGAAATTCGTTACTGCGCTAGTGCAATTTCATTATGATACAGTGTCCAAGATAAGGATTCTCACTATGGGGATCTCGAAAATGGTAATAGATACAGATCTCGTTAAATAGGAAAAACGTTGTGTAATGAGGGGACCAATAAAATGGCACAAAAAAATCGATGGTGTGATTCTTTGTTTTTGAGATATTTGCAAAATTTGGATTTTTGATATTTCTGTTTTATTTTTTTCTAATGCTAGAGCAAAAATACAAACACTTCTTCATGTTGTTACGGGTTTTAACATGGCATAGTCAGATTTTCAACTAATTTTTTTTATACGGTCCTGATATATTGAAAACTGATTTTGTAAGTAAAAATTATTATTAATTTTATTAAATACATAAATAAAAAGTTTACCTTGAGTAGGATTTGAACCTAAGACGTGTACTTTGCTAGAGTACCGCGCTAACCAACTGCGCCACCAAGGTTCAAGCCCCAATCGGTGTAAATTTTGTCTCTATGTATGTAGAACGGATGTCAATTCTAAATATAATGAGATTACATTCAAATTACTTATATTAATGGAATGTGAGCCTGCAATATCGCAAGGATTCGCACATACCAAAGCAACTTGACTAATATTAAATTATTATAAGTTTTTTGTTATGAACGAATAAGTTCAAAGGTAAATATGTAATTAAAAATATTATTAATTTTATTAAATACATAAATAAAAGTTTACCTCGAGTAGGATTTGAACCTACGACCTGTACTTTGCTAGAGTACCGCGCTAACCAACTGCGCCACCAAGGTTCAAGCCCCAATCGATGTAAATTTTGTCTTTATGTATGTAGAAAGGATGTCAATACTAAATATAAAGAGATTACATTCAAATTACCTTTGAACTTATTCGTTCATAACAAAAAACTTATAATAATTTGATTTTGATTTTATTACAAATTCAGCAATGTATCACATTTGACGGTCTGATCGCGTTTTGAACCTTTTATTTTTGAATACAAACCTGCGTTTTCAAAAAAGTTTATTCAGTTAACATTCCTTTGTGTTTAATATTTTATAAAATAAGGAAAAGTACTAAAATGAAATTTGTTAATTATGCAACTTAACATAAACAACTAAATGGTTGTGAAATTGACCTTAAAGTTATATATTTAAATGATCATTATCAAACACTGCTAAAATACATATTGTATGTAAAATTTCCAAAAAGAAAAATTGTTTTTTCCAAGCTGATAAAGAGTTTTTAATGAATCTCCAAAGATAAATAATATCTTACAGTTCTTAGTTGTTCATTTACGCAGGTAAATATTAACTATTAAAGACTTATACCATTGATTAATTTAATCAATGCTTATACTTAGTACTTAAGGAGGCGGAGCTTAGGGACTGGTAGTATGATACTATTAAAATAGCAACAGTAAAACGGGCCATAGAGCGGTTTGAACCTTCAAACGTAAGCCTATACCCAGTTTAAGCGCTTGTGATTTTTATTACAATCGCTTAAACTCACAAAAAAGAATCTAGCGTTTTCGCTCATCGTTCCGGCATCGTGATCTTCGCCGCTTCGGAAGTAGATCTGTCACTGCTTGCATACAGATAACACGAAGAAGCGGTCATCAGTAGAGCAGCCACACCCTAGCCGCAAGCAGGAGCCGCCGGAATATCAGCAGCAGCGGAAAATTCCAGAAGTATCCAGAACACCTCCAACAGCAGGATCGTCGTCTGGTCAAGGACACAGTAATAGGTATCATTAATAAAGAATTTTAATTTAATTACTTTGTTATTTTATTTTAATTGTGTATTTCCTCCGCTTCGAATTGGGTCTCTGATTTCCTCGGGGTGTGAGGCTGCACCTCAGCAGAGACCTGGCCTTTCGATAAAACAGATTTATTTTTAATTTTATCCTCATTCACAAACCTAATACTAACAGCGCAACCGAGATGGTTAAGCAAGGTCGCCACCGAGCTACTGTCAAAGTTGTGTCCCCTAACCCCGGCGACACCCGTCAACCTACACCGCCAACCACTTCCTATTCACAAATCCCAATCTCACCACCTCCATCCTCACGCACACGTTCCCACTCAAACGCATCTTCCATATCCACCACATCCACACATTCTTACATTTCCACACGATCCACCTCTTCCACAAAACCTTTCAAACCCGCTCACCCACCTGCTTTGTTACCTACACCCGCTCCCACACAGACACCTGCTCTATTACCTACACCCGCACACGCACACATACCCGCTCTCCTAGCTACACCGTCCCAGCCACCTACACCTGCCTTGAGTCCTAAACCCGCTTCACCCAATCCTATACCTACCCGCCCCCAATCCTCGAGATATTGCATCCGCAATATCCCGAAAACCATAACCACCCAAAAATCCTTATTCAACTCCTTTAAATCCCTCAACCTTCCGTAGTTGAACTTGACGTTCAACCACAACCACACCTGTCTCTTAGAGACATCCTCTCTCCTTCCCGATGGTACGCAGCTTAGGCTGCGACACCATTTTGGCGATCCTACCGTTTCCCTTACCCAACTCTCCGGCCCTCGTACACCTAACACCACTCCTAGAGCTCCTTCCTTTTCCTGCGTGATTCGTCACGTAGATAAGCACATCCTAGCCCAAGAGATCCTCGATGCGATCGATCTTCCACAAGTGAAGAAGGCCGTTCGTATTATCTCGAAGGCCACTAACACCCCTACCTCCCTCGTCCGGATCATCACTCCTTCCCAAACCACCCTCGAGTACCTCCTCGCACAAGGTGTCGTCATGTTCGGACGACGCTTCAAGTGCGAACCCTCCCTAATCCCTCAACCGCTCCCGAAGTATTGCTCCACCTGCACGCAGATGGGCCATACCGCGGAGGAGTGCCCTACCCGATCCATCCGATGCCCTAACTGTGGCGGAAGCCACAGATCCACCCTCTGTAAATCCTCGGCTAACCCAAAGTGTAACAACTGCGGGGGAACCCATCCTACCTACTCCTTCCAGTACCGGAAGCGTCGGGAACCTCCCAGTTCCCCGTCGAAGATGGCTCCCCTCGATCCTATCCTGTCTGAAGAGTCCGACTCGGAAGACACCGCACACCTTAAACCCGCTCCCGACACACAATCCTTATCCATCAAGGACTTCTTGCAAGTCCTTACACACACCCTTTTCACCATGTTCCCTGACCGGCAGTCTAGGGTTCTTCGAACTCTAGACTCGCTCTCCCAGAACTTTTTCCAACGGCGCACCAACGTCTACGTATCCGGTACGCGGATGAAGGTCGCCGTAATCCGCCAACCCAATCCTTAAATCCTTTCCAATGGATATCCTAACAGGGACCATTAATGCCAGGGGGGTGCGTCGGAAGCGCCCCCTAATTAAACACCTACTACACACTCATAATATACACATCCTCTCAATAACGGAAACTAAGCTCACACCCAAGTGCTCCTTACACTTTAATTCCTATCACTCCTTCCTAAATAATAGCCAACATGGAACCGCCCTCCTAGTTAAAAATTGCTTCCCATCCACTCCTTTTCAACTTCCTGCGCATTTGCAGCATCTCGAATGCGTTGCTGCAACGGTGCACTTCCCCACCTCAATAATCTTTATATCCTATTACAACCAACCCGGTCATAATACCCTATCAGATGAGCTATTAATTTACGCCTCCAGCCTCAACAATGCCGTGATCCTCGGTGATTTTAATGCCCGCCATACCCAATTTGGTGACACCGCGACTAATGACAACGGTAACAGGCTGTCATCTGCTCTGTTGCAGTTGCCATTGTTGCGAGTCGCCAACAAACAACCCACATTTTTTAGCCATGTAGGTGCCTCAATAATAGACCATATCATAGTATCCGAGCCCTTAGCCCACTATTTCGATCGTGAGTGCTTTCTAGGCACCACGATCACATCCGATCACATACCCCTACTGGTCAAAACTTCATTTTATCCAGCTCCTCCTACACCTCCTCAATATACAGTTATCAAAGATTTTTCTAAAGCAGACTGGAATGTGTTCTCCGATCACATCTCCAATAACCTTCCCATACCCAATCTTCAAACGACCCAAGATCTCGAGAGAGCCATTAGAGACCTAACTTCCGTAATTGCGGAAGCGGTCGATACCTCTGTGCCACTAAAAAACATCGACATTTCTCACAAACCGCTCCCACAACACATTGTGAAATGGATCAAAGAGAAAGACGAATTTATCGTCAATTCCTGCGATCCAGAGATCCGGCTCTCAAGACCGAATATAATCTCCTAAACGCCTTGATCAGGCGAGAAACCAACAAACACTCCGAAGACTCCTGGTCCAAAGCCACCTCCCAGCTAGATTATAGAAATGGCAAACTCTTCTGGCAACAGTTCGATAGACTGACCAGAAGGAAAGTGCACCCTAAATCACACCTAACCGACCTTCAGGGCAACCTAATCTCCTCCGACCAAGGAAAGGCCGATTTCCTTGGTCACCACCTTCACACCACTTTCCAATCCCCAGATGATCCCCAGTTTGATAATCCCTTCAAGGTACTCCTCGAGGGCCGCCTTGATGCATTCCGCAACCTTAACCTTCCTGAACCCCAACTCGACAACGAGAGTCCTTTACGCCCGACCAGGTCCTCACATATTTCAAAAAAGGGAAAAATTCAGCCCCAGGTCGTGATGGCCTAAATAGGAAGATCCTCAGGCACCTACCCGACCCCAGCCTCCGTTTACTTACCGAAATCTATAACAAATGCCTAACCCTATCGTACTTCCCGACGGACTGGAAATCGGCTTCCACCGTCATGGTCCCAAAACCTCACGCTGACCTAACCTCACCCTCCTCCTATAGACCTATATCCCTCCTGAGTTGCCTCGGAAAATGCTTCGAGCAGATTCTAGCCAGGCGACTCAGGGAACACCTAGAATTTAATGACCTTCCCAACAGCCAATTCGGCTTCCGTCCGAACCGAACGTGTCACGATCCCTTGTTGAAGCTGCTTACAGAGACCACCAGAGCATTCAACCACAAGCAATGCAATCTGGCTGTGTTTCTGGACATTAAGCAGGCATTTGACAGGGTCTGGCACGCCGGTCTCCTGCACAAGATCTGAAACCTAAACATTCCCGACCCTTTCACCAAACTCCTACTTTCGTACTTGACTGATCGATCAGTTCGGGTCAAAGTGGGGAAAACCTACTCAGATCCATTCCAATCCACAGCAGGCGTACCGCAAAGTTCTGCCTTAGCCCCGATCCTCTACACTATCTTCGCTTCCGATATTCCCGAAGTCACCCAACCCGGAGTAGTCGTAGCACAGTTCGCAGATGACACCGCCTTCTGGACGGTTAATCGGAACAGTGAAACTGCCTCCCTCCTCATATCCAAAACCCTACGGAACTTCTCCAACTGGGCTAACCGGTGGAGAGTCTCCGTCAATCCTACCAAGACCCAAGCAATCCTATTCCGCCATCATCATTACACCGAAGATAAGTTCCCCAAGCTTGCCTCCAAAAATGTGTCCCTCACTTTGAGTCAAGAAAGACTCCCTCTCCAAGATCAAATCACCTACCTTGGAATCCTTTTCACGAGAACCCTCAATTGGCTCCCTGATGTTCAGAAAACCCTCAATAAAATTAGGAACCACGCAAACCTACTGGGTGCCCTCCGGAGTAGAATCAGAGGTTGTCACCCCAAAACACTCATAAAACCTACATCCGCCCTGTTATGGATTTACGAGCTCCCATATACACCAACATAAACTCCACACACCTTTCCTCTATAGCTTCCTGTGAACGCCGGATTTTCCGACGTATACACCGGTTACCCTTCAGGTACCCTAATGACCTCACCATCCAGCAAGCAAATATACCACCAATCACCCATAGAATGTAAACCCTACAGAGAAATTTCACCCACAAAAGAATTTTCGGCGACACCATCCCAACCAAAGAGATCCTGACCACTCCTTATAACCACCGATTTCCCCAATTCCCACGAAGGAAACCCAAATTAAAATTGAAACATCCTCCCGCTATCCTTACTCAACTTCTCGACGACCTCCCCGAGGAGATAGAAGAATCCCTTGAAAACACCCCTTATGCCCTCCGCATACCCACGTTTATTGGATGACGACCCTAGCAAAATACCGGCCAACGCAGATAAAGCACACCAACCACGCCACACACACCACATATAACACGCACACTTAACCCAGTAACACTCATTACCCAATTAAAACCAAATCTTTTTTTTCTTTTTTTTTAACCAAAAAATAACCACACCTCATGATTGTACACTATACAATAACACCAAACAAGGGGCCATACACACAGTTACATGTGGCGATACTAGTATCGTCACTTAGGATTCATGATGCATGTTGCAGTGTGTATGGTAGGACTTCAGTGAAATTGTATTAGTATCCGGTGGTAGCGACATTGGTTGCAGTATCACGTTCGTCCCGCGATGCAAGTCTCAACGTGTATGTCGCAGTGACGCCGAAACATTCCTATGCCATATACAGATACTGATGCAGAAAAGAACAATTATTAACGAAAATGGAGAGTAATCGTGAATGTTTGAGTTCATAAATATTTGTCACATGAACCCATGCTTATGGGGCACCAAATGTAAAGATTACATAAACAAAAAATTAAGGAACGCTGCTTATGACGAACTCGTAAAGAAATTCTTGGAAAAATATCCAAATACTAACAAGGAATTTGTGATAAAAAAATACACAGTTAAAGATGCTGCTTTAGAAGAGAACTGGAACATCAACAGATGACGTGTACACCCCAACTCTTTGGTACTATGGCCTGATTAGTTTCACAGCCGACATGGAAATACCTACAAAGGGAAGATCAAATTTAGAATTTCAAAATTCGATGAGAAGCGGTAGACGTAAGTATTGACAGTATTTATTTTTAAGAAAATGTTTTACGTAAAATAATACCATATTTAATTTATATTATTTCATGGACTTTTTAGTATATAATCTCTTTATAGGGAATGCCATTCTATTTTGAAAATGCACACTTCCCTCATTGTTGAAATATGTTTTATATAGATATATCTCTTGCCTGCTTGCCCAAATCAGAACTGGTTCTAGGTGTTCGTTGCAGTGGTGGTAAATTATTTTCATTTGCGCGCCATTCTCCTGGAATTACTTGTCCATTTTCTATATCTTCTTGATCCACAAAACTGCTAGGTGAATACGAATTTTTTGCATTTCGTCGTAGGTAGTTGTGTAGAACACAAGCAGCTAACACTACGTGATCAATGTTTTTGGAGGTAAGCCTATATCCGTATGAATCACTCTAAATGGAGGGGCTAAAATGCCAAGGAAATTTTCAACCATTCGTCTGGCACGACATAACCTATAATTAAAGATTCTTTCTTCTCTTGACAACCCGTGTCTTTGTGGATAGGGTTTCAATAGGTTTTCTAGAAGCGGGAATGTTTCGTCTACAATGAAAGCAAAGGGAATTTGTACACCGTTTCAAAACCATGAACTACTCTAGGTGGTGGTAAACTCAGGCTTCCATGTGTAAGTTTTTCATAAAATAAGGTTGCATGTAAGACTCCTCCATCTGAGGCTCTTCCATTTATTCCAGTATGCACGATAATTAATTCATAGTTAGCGCCGACTATTATTAACAAAACAGTATTGAAGTTTCCTTTATAATTAAAAAAATAGGATCCACTGTTATCATGGTTTACAATATTTATGTGTTTTCCGTCCATTGCCCTACAACAAGTATCGAACTGCCATTATCCTCGAAATTCATCTGCTATTTTAAGCCAGGCTTCTTCATTTTCGGGAAACTGTAATTTTAACAGTAATATCCAACGTTGCTGACAAAGATGAAAAAAATATAGACGTATCAACCAGTTACGTCTCCTCAAAGTCAAATTTCTCCTCCTTCATTGTCTCAGACTATACTATCAAGAGTCAGGATCAGCGTCTACACCATCTTCAAGTCGAAAACGTGCATCTAACCAAAGTTAATTGTTCAGTTTGGCTAGTGAGACATTAAAAGAATATAATATTGCGTCACAAAATAAAGCCGACGAATACACTATTGCCGATCAAAAATACGCATACGATGAACATATTTAATACATATAATACATATAAGATCTTTTTAAAGTAGAAAAGTTCCTATAAACATAAGTCTTAGAATACTTTGTTTCTGAGATACAGGGTGTTGAAATAATAATCCATTTTTTCTATTTTCTTCACTGGAAACAAAGCCAAAGACAAAATTATGATATTGAGCTAAAAGACATAGCACTAAAGTGCGAATAATTTGGTACTAATATCTATGGTCTAATGTTTCCAGTGGTGTAGGTAGAGGGATGTCCATAGGTACTTGTATTGATACAAGTGTGTACCAACTGGTTTTTTTTAAATTTTGCTTACAAAATATGAAAGAACATTCAACTCTGGTTAGAAAAGCTCCTCTTGTCACAAGTGGGTAAGTTTCACCGTTTTCGAGATACATCGAACGAAATTGTTGCAGGTTTTTATTTACTTATTTGATTACTTCAACACCCTGTATCTCAGAAACGAAGCGTTCTATGTTTATAGGAACTTTTCTACTTTAAAAACGGTCTTATATCCGCTGTTAAGTTTGTGTTACTATAAACTGAAACACTCTGTATAAAGAAATACCTATTTTGTACTCATTCTTTGATATAATAAAGTTTTATGTTATATGTGTCTTAAATTATACACAATTATGTACTTATGTACTTATCAAAAATTGCTGTACAAGTCTCTGGTATAATTTGACCAAGTAACTAAGGAGAAATTACTGTGGAAAATTTTAAATCCTTATATGTATTACCAGTAGCCAAATACCTTAAAGTTGCAATAAGCCTTTCTTTGGCAGTAACTGCAGATCGCATTCTAGTGTCTTTTTTTTTTCAATTCTGGGTCGAATTTTCTCTAGCAAATTATTGAACGATTCATTATCCATTCGCAGGTAGCTTTTTAAATCCATGGGTCCGTTTATTTCAAACTCTCGTAACAATTTAGTATTTCCAAATGTATTATGTTAAGTAGCCATGTTTTACAACACTTTCTTTTGGCTTTATTTTTCTTACTTATATTCGGTATTAGCGCTCCCCCAATAGCAACTAAAACTACAATTGGCAATGCTATGCGGTATCACTGTGTGTGACCGTCTGATGCCTTGATGCACGTTTCATAAAACACCTGTATCGATACAAGTATCGCCACATGTAACTGTGTGTATAGCCCGTTAACGTCACATAGCGGAAAAGAGTTGTCTCTAGCAGGTATTGAACACCCTTAAAGAGAAGTTGTTAAACGTCTAAGAAATTTAGGTTTGTGCAGTAATTGAATTCTGAAGGTATTCGATATTTGTAGTTGAATGTTCAAGATGTTATTCTATTTTATACATTTTGTTATTTTAAATCTTAGTTTTAATCCGTCTATAATATACAGGGTGGGTGTCTACTGCGTGGACGGAGGATGTTTCCGTAACTATTAGAGATATCAAAACCAATTTGGTATGGTAATACACGATCATTGGACCTACACTCTAAAAATATTTAGGTATATACAGGGTGATTGACAATAATATGCCAACCCAAACCTGTGTTTTTTAAATGGAACGCCCTATATATTTTTGAATTTTTGGATTCACTGTTACATTTAGAATAAAAGTATAGAAATTTGTATCTGTATCACTAGCACTAGTACCAAAATAGAGTTAACTTTGGGACCACACTGCGAGCGTTGTTACCACGATTTTGTAAATCTATTTATATCACCGACTATTAATAATAGTCTGCTAACAAACAAACATGGACATTTTTCGAAAACACGTAAAACTATACAGAATGATTAACTTACGCGAAACGTAATTTTTTTCAAATACAACACCATGTATATTTTTTCAAATTTCGATTCCCCGTGAAAAGTAGATACTAATTGATAATAGGTTTCGTAGCCATAAGACGGACCCTTCTTGAGATGTTGACGCTCTTTATTTGCAAATATTGACATACAGAAGAACAAATAAAACAAAATCTAGAGCAAATAAGACAATACGAAAGGCAAATAAATTCTGTAACTGATAGGAAAGCTTAATTAATAACTAAACAATAAAATAATTCTCTACACCTACAAATAAGTTGAACAAGTAAACATAAGCGAATAAAACCATAAATTAAATGTTCAAAATGCTGACCACGCCTAGCTAAACACTTTGCAATTCTCCCGGTAAACGAAAGATTCTCTCGCAACAACATTAGAGGCGAAATGGATTGAGACGCAGCTCTAATTCTATTTTTCATATCTTCGCTCGTGGTGGGAGGATGTTGGTAAACTTTTTCTTTAACGTAGCCCCAAAGGAAGAAATCAAGGGGCGTAAGATCCGGTGATCTGGCTGGCCAGTTTTGCACACCACCTCGTCCTATCCACCTCATCGGATAATTTCTATCGAGATATTGCCTAACGTTGATTGCATAGTGTGGAGGGGCGCCATCCAGTGGAAACCACATCGTATGAATATTATGTACCTCGATATTTTCCAAAAGCTCGTGTAAATCATTTTCCAAAAACTGTAAATATCTTTCTCCAGCAAGACTCCCATCGAAGAAAAAAGGACCAATCACATTAAAATTGATTATACCACCCCACACATTCACTGACCATCCATGCGGGTGATCAACAACTCTTAAGATGTATGGATTAGTATCTGAATAGTGATGATAGTTGTGTGTATTAATATTGCCATTATTGTGAAAAGTTGCCTCAGCCGTAAATAGAATGTTATTAACAAAATTGGATTCTGCATTGACTTTAGTAGTTGCCCATTGGCAGAAAGATTCACGATTTTGAAAATCTATTTCACTTAAAGCTTGATGTTGCTCGATATGATAAGGATGCAATTTGTTTTTTTAATAAAGCTGCGAACTGTATTTCTATTTAGGTCTAGGTGTGTACTCAGCTTTCTTGTACTAATTTGCGGATTTTGTATAAGAGCTGCCACAATTTCTTCATTTGGGCTTGTTTTTGCGTGCTTGGGATAATACACACATCCAGAATTTATAAATCTCTCAGCTGCATTTATAAACCATTCTTTTCGAGGCTGTCTTCTCTCTGAGTATTGTTCACAGTACAAATGGGTAGCCAGCAAAGCATTTCTTTGGGCTTCGCCGTAAATATAGATCACATCGACCATTTCTTCTTTGGAAGAAATCATTTTATACAAAAATTGACAAAACGACAATCCAAAAACACACAAAACAATATTTTAATTATTATACAAACGCCAAACCAAAAGATGCAATTGTTCCTTTTTATTAAGAGCGGCTAACCTACCTGATTTGTTTGTTGAATTCTATTGTCATAGTAAATTTGTATTTTAGAATATTTTTACGTAAAAGCGTCAATATCTCAAGAAGGGCCCGTCTTATGGCTATGAAACTTGATCAATTAGTATCTACTTTTCACGAAATCGAAATGTGAAAGAAAATATGCAGGGTGTTGCATTTGAAAAAATTGAGAGAAATTACATTTCGCGTAAGTTAATCATTCTGTATAGTTTTACATCGAAACATTTCCCAGTTTGTTTGTTAGTAGGCTATTATTAATAGTCGGTGGTATAAACAGATTTACAAAATCGTGGTTCCAAACTTAACTTTATTTTGGTACTAAAGTGACGATATCTGCAGAACGGTTAGTGATACAGATACAAATTTCTACAATTTTATTCTAAATGTAACAGTGAATCCAAAAACGCAAAAATATACAGAGTGTTCCATTAAAAAACACAGGTTTGGGTTGGTATGTTTTTGTCAATCACCCTGTACATACCTAAATATTTTTAGAATGTAGGTCAATGATCGTGTATTACCACGCCCAAATTGGTTTTGATATGTCTAATAGTTAGGAGCAATCCTCCGTCCACACAGTAGACACCCACCCTGTATAACACAGTAGTAACTCAAAACAGGGTTATTGATTAAATTAAGAATGTTATTACTTAAGGTATGAAAATTTATTCTCATTCAAAGTTTTTGTCGAAAATTTCTTAGTAATATACAAACTCATCCGACAGGAAATTTTGGATTAGACTTGTTACATTTATTTCAACGTCAACATAAATTTAACAAAAATATCAAGGAATAGCCTAAGAGAGATTTCCACATATTGTAGGTGCACGAAAAAAATCGTATTTAATTGCATTTACTTTGTACAAATCAAAGTAAAAATTAAATTATAAATTTAATGCTGAACATTCAATTGTAATGCAAAAAAAAACAAATTTTTTTTCAATTTTGAATTTACCATTAGCATAAATGCTTCAAATACACATGGACATTGACTGTAAAATCTAACAATAACAAATTGTACATGTTCAACTTGATTATATTTTTGATGCGTAAACTAAAACTTTTGTAATGTAAAATAGAATTCATAAATATAAAATAGCGGAAGCACCATTATACGTAAGTACGTATGATAATTTCATGTATTGTTCTAAAGTTTCTGAGTTCACCTATTTTATGTGCTACAAGAATCATTGCAACTTCCGTTACTATCACAAATCTAGTTTAATAAACTTGAAACTTGTGATTCTAAAATCGCAAAGCTTTATTCTTATTCTGTCCAGTAACATTTTGTTGTATTACCTATTTATCATTCCAGTTATGAGTTACACGATAATTACATAAGTAAGTTGTGATAAAATTAGTCAGTACGGTCAAACGTCATTTATTTTATACAAGTCTTTCAGAAATATAAATTTTACAAAAGAACACTCAGTGGATTTCCAATATATAAAATGTTGATACGGTATTCTATAATTGCTTATTATTAATGACCATCTGTTGCGGATATCTGCTTGCACTTTTTTAAATTAATCATATATAAGTGCTAGGAAAGTTATTGGATAACTTCAAACGTCAAATCATTGGTATTTGATGAAGTAATTTAAAAGCGTGAGTGTGCAATGCCCACGAATGATTATGAGATTCATCAAGTACCAGTGCTTTAATTATTTCCCTAAAACAAATATTCGATCAGAGAATTGAATTTCGAGAGATCATCAGAGAAGCTACTATTGTTTTATTATTACCTATTAATTTGAGCTAACCGTTGACAAAGTAACAGCATAAAACTGCCAATTTAGAACATGTGATCCTACAAAAGCACGTTTATTGACCTAAACGATAATATAAAATATGAATATAAAAAGATTGAAGTGCAACTCTCAATTTAAATGCAAACAAATCAAACTTATTATTTCTAATCTAATATGTCTATCACGTATTTGCTTAAAGTGCTAAGTTTTATAATCAATCAAAAACAACTTTAAACCACTATTATTTGGATGTATAGGGTGGTCCATCCAGGATGATCCTGTACCTTATCTCGAAACCTGTGGCTGTTACAGAAAAAAGTTAAATACAAAAGTAAAATAGGAAGTAATAAATTTTGTTTTTTTAATTTTTGTGTATACAGGGTGTTCAGTTTTGCTTGAATTGAAACCAACTTTTTTATTTCTAATGTAATACCCTATATATTATAACCTATTCGTATTCTATACCAAATTTGGAATATTTTTTATTAAGATATGTCAAAATTCCTTAATTCACGGAAGAAGACCGATGAGTTAGAGGGAAAGGACGAATCTCGAGACCATGATGATAGTGACGAATTACAGTCGAAAAAAGAAGAAGACTGATAACAATGTAATTGAATTAAATAAATAAATGATGTATTGTTTTAAATATATTTTTTAAACGCTAAGTTTTCTTTCAATTTTTTATTAATAATTTTGTTTTCGGAATGGACTTTCGAGTTTGTTTATAATTTATATATTTAAGAAGCCAGTTTCTATCAATCTTATTGGATTTAATACAAAAAACAAAAGCGTTGGAAATTAAACGTGGCTTTCGTCTCTCCCATCCTCGGGTTTCTCTTGTCCCTTTCGTCTCTCACGTCTGTCGTGTCCGCCTGGCTGGAAGTTTGAGCTTGTTTGTGGCGCCATCTAGTGGTATATGAGCCAACAAACGTTTTTCTGTAATAGAGATTGATCATGGTTCCACGTAGCTGTATATTTTCAAAACTACATACAGTTCCTAGGAACTTGCGCTCGGGTCTTTGCCCCTTGTCGTGGACCCTTGACATAAAATTCTCAAAAGGTCTGTGTGAATAAAACATATAAGCAAGCAAGACCGCTTATTCAACGCGTGTTTAAATTGCATGTTAACAATAACATTCTGATGTATACCAACCAGCTCTTAATTACACTTTTTTTTTAAAGTAATGAGTTGAATTATATTTGTTATTGCACTGTATACTGTACATAGGTGGTTGAGAATTTTCAATAACGACTAGGACGTTCGATCTTATTTTATAAAAATCTAGGGTTTTGAAAAAGACACAACCTTTTTTTGATAGAAGATATAATTAAAACATTCTTATGTATCTGGTTTGATTGATTGATTGTTTGAAGGTCATTTCCTCAAAACGAAATTATGTTTTACCAAAATTGAAAATGCAATGGTAAATTTTAGGCACCCCTTTTTATATCAAAAGGATCATTAATAGAAATCTGATAATTTTAATAACAATCATGGTAATAAAAATTTAGAAACTCTAATAAAAATAATATCGGAAAATACACGGTCAGTTTAAACCGTATGTTGCACACGTAATTATTACATTCCAAACTTTTAATTAGGTTTTTTTATCACTGTTAATGGGTGCGTTTCAATAAACAATTTGTGTGCCCGTATGTACAATATGAATATTTTTCAAATCGCTTTGAAAAAATTACTTTTACTGATAGAGAACCAGTTATGTATCAACTATGCATAAGTAAAAAACATAGAAAGTGATTTAGTTTGATTAGACGAGTAACACAAAGCAGTGGCCATCACTCGTAAACCAATTCTCCAAAACGTTCTCTAAGTACAGAGCTGGTAAGGGTGCTTTTAACCTTTTATTTATTTTATTTACTTGTACAGATTTTTGATTACAGTTATAAAACGCATCTAATTTATATGTAACAACTAGTTTCTTTAAAAAAATATTAAGGCGTACAATATACAAACATTTTAATGGTCGGATGGGTATAAAAATATTTCAATACATTAGGACCAACAGGTAAAGGAACCAGTTTTTAATATTTGTTTGGAAAACAATACTGTAATAACTGTTATGTAATTAATTAACTTAATATTTTTTATTTTTTGTTTCATTAGAGAATAACCTGAATGTCAGTAGTTTTTTTTATAACTCACTGAGGTTTTTTTAATTATGACATTTACAATAAAAATAAGTGTTCTATAATTAAATTTTACTGTCATTCAAATTCCCCCACGCATGATCAATCCCTAACACAAGTGCTGTCTTACAAGAACCTCCTTATTAGAAATATAATGTATAAATAAACTTCTCGTATAGGTAAAAGATCATCCGAACGTACCCAATAGCATATGACCATTTTAAAACAATAGGATCGATAATTTTTATAATAATATCTTATTAGGGTAATTATGCAATTTCCAACATTGTATGCGTGTGCGTTTGCCTAATCTCCAGGGGTACTGCTCTTAATACAACCAAAAGTACCTCAATTAGGGTTAAAATGACCATCAAAAATAACCCTAAGACCAAACCCCAAATCCACGCCCAGGTCCAGCCCCAAGACCTAGCCTAAGCCCAAGACCAGCTCCAAGCTCCAAGACCAACCCCAAGTCCAAGACCAATCCCAAGTCCTAAATGAGCCCCTCACGTGAGCAAGTGCAAAAAATTGCTGTCAAAAAAGGCTCTAATTAGGGTTGAAAATTCTATCAAGGGTTGACCTCCGAAAAGAAACCATAGGGGTAGAAAATACCAGCTCACACGTGGGCGGACATAAAATAGGGGTGAAAAAACACGTCCTACATGGACGAGTAAATAACAAAAATAATTAGGGGTTGAAAAAGACCTCCGAAAAGAAATCATAGGAGTGGAAAACACGGTCTTCCACGTGAGCGTATAAAAAAGTGGTGGGAAAGGTGCACCGGAAGTGACGTCACAGAATACAAGATGGCGGAAGGTGTCTCCCTTCTACTTTTGGTAGAAGCATCTCTGAGAATTTTCGTAATTTTCGTGGTAGTATAGAAGAATATCAAATTGCTTGTCGGCCTTAAGCACTGATTCTGTACGGTTTCTTTTCTTATTAAAGACTGCACCACTCTGGAAATCTCTTTGAATTCTTGAAAATATTTTTAAGTACTCGATTTCGAGGATACAATCTGCGGTGCTCCCTTAATGCTAAAGATGGGGATTTATTATTTCTGTGGTTCAGTTACTTTTCTCAGAAAAAAAATTGTACTATAAATCAGGGACGTGATTTTACTCGTTTATACTGCATTTTTTGCGGGTGGTATCTATTGCGCATCGAAGAGTTCATTTCTAATATTAAATAATGTCAAATTAATTATTCAATTAATATTAAATGTTCAAAACTACACATTGTCGAAATATGACAAATACATGTACATTGAATGATAGACATTAGCATGTAGAATCATAACAAAATAAAATATATAGGGTGTTCTATTTAAAATAAATAAGATATTCACGTTTCAAAATTGACATTTTTGGCATATTATCCACAACACCCTGTAGATTATTAAGCAATAAAATTGCTAAAAAGTATTAGTACAACTATCTGTTGATTAATATGTAAAATTATTTCACATTCAATTCAGCTTCAACAATGCAGATTAGTTTTTTTAAATACTGCATTTTCACAAAAAAAGTTTAAACAATAGATTCTCAAAAACTATGAGGAGTTTTAATATACATACATCAATAAAAAATATTTCAAATTTTGTACAGAACACGAATATGCTATAATATATAGGGTATTACATTTAAAATAAAAAAGTTGGTTTCAATCCAAGCAAAACAGAACACCCTGTATACACAAAAATTAGAAAAACAACAAATTCATTATTTCCCATTTCACTTTTTCTGCAACTGCCACAAGTTTCGAGAGAAGGTATAAGAGTATCTTGGGTCGACCACCATGTACGTATGTCCACATTTCGATGGGATTAAATGGGTAACTCTCTTACTATTAGAGGTAGCGACTTGTAGTTTCCGCTTTCCTATACTCGATTTTTGAGACAAAATCGATGACTAAACAAATTTTTGCTCTTAGCTATTATAAAAAGAAGAAGATAAAAATTGTGATATGTTTACGTTTAGCGTGTCAAAAGTCCATCAAATGCGTTTTTTCCATTTTTTTTTACTATGGGGTTGGACATAATGATATGAATGAACGAAATTCCAATGTTGCAATAATATTGGCTAGCACTTTAATTTAATACCCTAATCCTGGTTAAAACTACTAAAAATATCTACTTACAATTATATACTAAATTATTGAATAATTACTTAATTTGTTGAATAATTATTGAATATAATTATGAAATATATTAACGACACGTCTAATTATCACTAAGTATGTAACATGTATCAATAATGAAACGAGATTATTTTTAAGTTCACGTTAAAGCAACAATGAAAAGAAATTCCTGCAGTTTTTATGCAGAAGACTTACCAAAAATTATGTGTAATTTTATCGAATTTAATTCACAAAGAAATAAATTACAAAAATTGTGCAAACAAATTCCCTTCATGATCTAAGCCAAGCTATTTTGCGCAATGTATTTAAAATTATGAAGGGTCTTTCTTGCACTTGCATCTCGGCCGGCTATGAATATGGCGTACAAAGCAAAAAAAAATTAAATGTCAACAAATCCAATCCCAATTTTAATGCCACAAAGCATAGTTTCTTGTTTGTATTTTATGTGATGAAATGTTACAAATATCCTACCGATGCAGCCAAGCTTTAGTTTAATTGGTACGAACGTCTTAGCATACAAAAATACAATATTGTTCAGCTTTAAACTTATATTATAGATATCTGGTACTAAGGCAACCTAATACAAAAATGCTTATCCGAATTAAGGCAAACTTAATTAATTTTTTTTTATTTCAACTTTAAAAATTTGTAATTGGCAGAGTTTTCTGCAGATCGAGTTGTAACTTATACAAAACGCAGGCTAAAGACTTCATTACAATATGTATGTAACGATTTAAAGATAAGTCTTCAATATTTTTTAGTAATAACTATTTATTAAAAATACTTGCAAAAATTATAGTCATTGGACAGTTTACTTAGTGATAGGATACCAATATTCAGTTATTGGACAAATGATTTATCACGATCAAAAACTAGAAATAATTTAAAATCAACAAAAAACAAAAAAAAATGTCTATTAAATGGAGTACTTAGGTACAATTTATATAATCTTAACTTTAAAACTGCTGTGCTTGTTGGTATTGATTGAAAAGTTTGTCAGTATCTTCATCCTCGGTATCTTCGCCAAATTTATCAATTGTAGCAGTTGTGACATATAAATAAATCATTATCACATAGGTATGTGCTGTTTATATTTAATATGAATACAACCCTCATGATAGTGAAGATTGCAATCATCGCAAGTTAATTTGTTCGATTGAACATTGAACACTGAACCTTCTTCGAATTCTGCTTAGTTCCTTTTCGTTCTCTTTTGAGTTTTTTTTCTTGTTTTTGTTTTTCTTTGTCGTCCGCCAACTCTTGCTTTTTCCGCAGCATTTCTTGGTATTTTGTAGATGTTATCGCAAAAGAAGTCTTTCAATGTCAGGTTTACCTTTTCTTTCTGGTACGGAAGGAGAGGTTAAGAAATTGCCCAACAAATTATGTCTAATAACAATTTTACTTGTAGATGGTACGTCATAGATATTGTTATATTGTTGAGTCCGAGTATCATTGATACTTGGTTGAAAAATATTTATATTTTCTGTACCATTTTGCTCTGATATTATTTGAGTAGTTTTAATCGGAGATTGAATATTTTGAATAATATTAATGCTTGTTTCTTGATTTTTCGAACCGTGGAATTATCTGAATGTTTTGGATCATCTTCAAAAAAATTCAAAATTTTTTAAACTTTGAATTTTCCCAGAACCTAAAGATGTTTACAAAAGTACCATAGTCCATCTTTGGTTGCTCCGAAGGTTCTTCTGGAGTTTTAAAATCTTTCTCAAATTCTTTACCTAAACATTTTGTACAGTCAATAGCATCTGCTTTAAAAGTGAATAACCCACAAACCTTAAAACCATTAACTACTGTTTCAGTGCTAAAACTTTTTTTCATCGCTTATTTCAATTTGCAGATCATTGCACAACAGACTTAACAGACTACGAAAAGAATGACTGGCAGTTTAATATGATTTTCGACTAGGTGGGGGTAAAAAACATTCGCAATATATTGGTAAAATGTCTCTGCAGCCATCATCGCTTCTGCCCATACCCCGTTTAGGATTAATGTAAATTTTAACCGTCTGCTGAAAAGGTAAACATAACAGTGACGTTTTCTTTTGAAAAACTTTTTTCGACACTATAAACACTTTTTGATCCTTTCGTTGCGAATACTTTTCCAGTAGATGGACAAATTTGAAATCCTGACTCATCCCCATTAAAAACTCGACGGATCGTTGATAACTTCTTCTAGATGTTTTACTTTAATATAACTTTCAATATTAGTGAACCAGTTTTTTGTATCTCGTTCAGCACATACGCTGGGTGCGGTTGCTCCTTCACTTGTTCTTTTAGAAACATCTGGATGTCGTTTCAAGAATCCCTGGTGACGAAAAAATAATCAATTGAAAAATATATATCAGAATTACGGGATGTGTAAATAGTGGCTTGAGGACGAATAACAACACAATTCAGTGCAAGTTATGACGACGTTTCAGCGTATATTTTGTTCTTTTTTTATTATAGGTTAACCTTGGAAAAGAAGAAAATATACGTTGAAACGTCGCCATAACTTGCACTGAATTGTGTTGTTATTCGTCCTCAACCCATTATGTACACTTCCCGTAATTTAAACAGAAGGACGCTATGAGAAGACTGATCAAAATAATTTCTTTATATTTTACTTTTAACCATCCGTCTCCAGGCCGATTGTCTTTAAAGTTATTGAGACGCGGATTTTCTACTAAAAAGTTTTGAACGCTGCTTTTTAAATCATTTGCCTTTTTGGGAAAACCTTTCGAGGCAGCGTCTTTTATCCATCTGGAATTATTAATTGAAAATAAATTTATACTATTGACCACGAAAAAAAAACTATAAACATACCTAACAAAGGTCATCTCCTCTTCGTAAGTTAAAATAGGAGAAGGTCCCAACGTATCTTGATGTTCGGGATGTTTTAACTTAAATTCAATAGTGGACTTGGGAATTCCATATTTTTTTACAGCTGTACGATGAAACTCTGTAAGTTTAAGTTTATCATGTTTTAGAAGTTTCGGTATTCTACCAGTACTCTAAAAAGTAATTTCAGTGATCGGTCAGTCAAATCTAGTTACTGGACACGTGTCTAATAACTATCAAATCGTTAAATAAATTAATTTTACTTGAAACTGTAGTTACCTATATGTTAACAAGTTGAAAAATATAGGAATATGAGGTAAGTATATTTGTCTAGTGATTGGACGGGTGTCCCATAACAGAATCCGTCAAGTTTTTTGGATTAGTTATTGGACAGGCGTAATTCCGTCAAAATTAAAATGATTATTAGTATACACGATGTATCATAGGGACTAAAAGTATATTTAATACACACTTAAATACAAAAATAGAAGCTTACCTAAAAAAATAACACTTAGTTTTGAAAACAAGTCAGAACTACTACTTAACACGATGTTTAGCTGTCACTTCACTTGCATAACCTAAAGATATTTATCGCCAAATCACAAACACCGTTAAAGTTAGAACATAGACGTAAGAATATATCCCATAACGAAACTGCTTCTGCCATTTAGTGAAAAATAGTCTGGTTAGTGCTTGTAGAAATCTTATAACGTTAAGTTAAAACTGAAATGTCCAATAACTGTCTCGTGTCCAATAATTGGCGGTTTTACCCTATTGAGCAGCATGCAGGCGGTTCCTCAAACTTCACGTAGACAAATTGAAGAGCAAGTTCGTGTAACAAAGTTAAAGGCGCACAAAATTTTAAGGAAAAACAAATTTATACCGTACAAAAGGAAAATAATTCATAGTTTGCACCCGGGTAATGCTCAGAAGCGGTTAACCTTTTGCCGGTGGTACTTAGAAAAAATGGTGAAAGTTTTCACAAGAAAAGTAATATAGTCTGATGAGTCATATGTAAACAGTGCATAATACTCGGCATTGGGCATAAGAAAATCCGCATTTTGCATATATTAGGGAGCAACAAGGACTATTTGGATTTAGCTTAGCTTGCTTTGTTTTGAATACCAACATAAGGTATATTATATATCAAGACACGCTTACTGGAAATAGATATCTTGATATTTTGGAGTAAGTTATACCTGATTTACTAGATGATGTGTCTTTGGCTCAACTTAACGAGATCCACTTTCAACAAGATATGGCACATGCTCACAATTCGGAATTGTTGTTAGACCGTTTTTAGACAATAATTTTCTACTGCGATGGATAGGAACTTATGGATTGATAAATTGGCCTCCTGGATCACCAATTTGTCTCCGTTAGATTTTTTTATTTGGAGGTTTCTTAAAGACAAAATTTATAGTGAACCACACAGAACTATAAATGATTTAAGATATGCTACAGAACTACCCTTGATAATTATAAATACATTGCGAAAACTAGCTCACAGATGTCAGCTTTGTTTAGATTATGAAGGAAATCAGTTTGAACATTTTTTGTGCTTGATTTTTTTTGTGAATTAAATGCGATACAATTACAAATAATTTTTGATGTGTTTTGCATAAGAACTGCGGGAATTTATTTTTATTGTTGCTTTAACGTGAGCTTAAAAATAATCTCGTTTCATTACTGGTACATATTATATACTTGTGTGATAATTAGACGTGCCTTTAATATAATTAATCATTATATTCAATAATTATACAACTAATTTAGTAATTATGCGCTATTTTAGTGTATAAGTGTCAGTAGATATTTTAAGTAGTTTTAAGTAGGTTTAGCGTATTAAATTAATTAAAATGCTTCATTCATATTATATCCAGGACCGTAGTAAAAATAAAATGAAAAAAAAACATGTTTGATGGACTTTCGACAGGCTAAACGTAGAAATATCGCAATTTTTGTCTTACTATTTTTATAACAGTTAAAAAGCAGACAAAAAAAATAAAAACAAATCCCGGTCGGTATTTAACTCTTTTCACCTGATGACGTTATCTAGGATCCGAAACCTCGAAGTACAAATCTGGCGATGCCACGTTGATCCTCTGAGAAAAGTGGCTTAAGAATGTGTTTACAGAATGTAAATATTCTTTATAACAACCAAATTGGACAATTTTCAATTTCGCCCTGTATCTACTAACACTAGTGTTAGCAAAAATTTGTTTGTCATCATTTTTGTAACGAGAGATTCCCTTTTAATCCCATCGAAATGTGGACATACATACATTTACCTATTAGTAAATTTAATACCAAAGTGGTCAAATGAATTTATAACATAATAAAATTTAAGGATTACTCAATAAAGCGAAGACACTAATATTTCTTTGAAAATGTACAGGGTGTCCCAACGATAGAGTAAAGTAAGTTTATGCTTAACTAGAATTATTTGTGTAAATATTGTATGGACCATGGGGTAGAGGTAAGAAGTGTGCATTTTTTTAAAATATTGGAAGTTATACAGGGTGTGCCAGAAAAGCAGGACGTGAAAAAGTATAATTTTTTTAAATAGAACGCCCCGTATTTGATTTTAGTTTTTAATTCTACGTGTCCATACAAACATATTTTGTCATACAAAAGATTGGCTGAAAGTTTTTAGTTCTTGAGATATTCGCGTTTAAAGATTATTATGGTCATTTTCGTGGGGTTGATGAATGGGCAATTGTTCCGTTATTTCACAATAAAAAAATTGATATTTCGTGTGAAAAATGAGTAATATTATACTAACATTTAGACCGAGTAGTATTTCTAATTTTCTCAACAGGGTGTTTGTTATAACCATTCAAATTTGAAAATTCTCAAATTAAAAAAATCAGTTTTTTAATTGCACACCCTATATATTTTTATTTCATTTTATTCGGGATTAAAAAATCTATCATTTTTGTCAAATATATCCTATATCTATCTTTGATAGTTTTCGAGGAATTTCGATTTTTCTCACTAGCTACGTTACATACGATACTATAACATTATTGTGGATCGTGGTAGCCATGGAAAACAATTGCGACGAAATAAAACAAACCACCTAAGCGAGAATATTAACAGTTTTTATTAATGAGAAACAGTAATTCAATAATTATTCAACATTGCGTCTTAGTAAATGCTCAAATAGACGGCCTTCTTGCTGAATACACATATTGAGCCTTTTCTCATGTTCTGTCTCACTTCGGATAAGATAAGAGGGTCACTGTGCGACAAGCTTCGAATTCTATTTTTCATGTCCTCCCTTGTTGTAGGTTTAATAATATACACCCGATCTTTTATGTATCCCCATAGGAAAAAATCCAGTGGAGTTAAATCGCATGACCTGGGTGGCCATAATATAAAGCCATTACGTCCTATCCATTTCTCCGGGTATTGCTGGTTCAAGAATTCCCTTACGTCCCGATAAAAATGTGGAGGTGCACCATCCTGTTGTAACCACATATTTAGTCGTCCTTCTAAATTGATATCCTCAAGTAACACAGGCAATTCTTCACGTAAGAAATGCAAATAGCTGCGGCCCGTTAATGGATCATCAAAAAAATAGGGACCGATAATTTGGTCATTAAGTATACCACACCACATTTAGTGACCAATGATTTTGGTTTTGAACTTCTCGTAGCCAAAATGGATTATCAATGGCGTAATAGTGCATATTATGCCGATTTACAGCCCCATTAGTTTTAAACGTCGCCTCATCGGAAAACATTATGGAGCACAAAAAGTTGTTATTTAATTGCAGCCGTTGATTAATGATATTGCAGAATTCAATTCGTCTTGCAAAATCCTCTTCTCGCAATTCTTGATGAAGCTCAATGTGATAGGGATGGTACTTATACTTCAGCGTTGTTCGATTCACGTTTGATTTGGAGGTATCACATATCGTCGCTAATGTTCTAGAACTCACTTGGGGATTTTCTTGAATATTTAATAATATTTCAAGTTCTTTTCTTCATTAGCTGCCCTTTTATTAACAACTTTACGTTTGAAGTATTTAACACTACCGCTAGAATCAAATCTATCCATCAAATTTTCCAAGCCAACTGTAGTAGGTATTCGACGTTCAGGATATTTCATTTTGTAGATTCGTTGTGCCAATAAAAGGTTTTTTTCAGCCTCGCCCAACACGTATATCATATCAATTAATTCATTTGTCGAATAATCCATAATTGATACAAGAATTGATAACAAGTTAAATGCGAAAACGACAAATTTAATATGTGTTTATTTTGACAAGTAGGAAACCTTTGTATCTTAGTAACGCAATTATTATTTTCCATGGCTACCAAGATCCATGCAATGCAATGTTATCGAAAATAAAGTAGCTAGTGTGAAAAAATCGAAATTACTCGAAAACTATCAAAGATAGATATAGGATATATTTGACAAAAATGATAGATTTTTTAATCCCGAATAAAATGAAATAAAAATATATAGGGTGTGGAATTAAAAAAAAACTGTTTTTTTTTAATTTGAGAATTTTCAAATTTGAATGGTTATAACAAACACCCTGTTGAGAAAATTAGAAATACTACTCGGTGTAAACGTTAGTATAATATCACTCATTTTTCACACGAAATATCAATTTTTTTTATTGTGAAATAACGGAACAATTGCCCATTCATCAACCCCACGAAAATGACCATAATAATCTTTAAACGCGAATATCTCAAGAACTAAAAACTTTCAGCCAATCTTTTGTATGACAAAATATGTTTGTATGGACACGTAGAATTAAAACTAAAATCAAATACGGGTGTTCTATTTAAAAAATCATACTTTTCACGTCCTGCTTTTCTGGCACACCCTGTATAACTTCCAATATTTTAAAAAAATGCACACTTCTTACCTCTACCCCATGGTCCATACAATATTTACACAAATAATTCTAGTTAAGCATAAACTTACTTTACTCTATCGTTGGGACACCCTGTATGTAAGATAAGTTTGTACAAAACTGAGGTGTTTCAACTGCAGACGAAGTATATATCTCTTGTCCAATTTTGAAAATAAAGTAGTTGAAATAGATGTTAGGAATTTTTTATTTTGCTTAACTTTACTTCTCTTCTCCAGGTTAGTTGTAAATATTGGCTACGCGCCGGTATTTGCGATTGCTTACATTTAAACTGTATTAAAAGAAGACGCTCTCCCGTTAGGTTTGTTAACCCGGGTAGTTTGAAATTCGCATATAATACCTACTCGTCATTCCTATACTAAAGCTGATTTATACATAAAAGGGAAATGAGTGTTCTAAAAATTGTTTATCTGCAAGTTTTGAGAGATGGAGTTAACCAGATTTAATTTTCCCAATTGCCTCTTGTTTCGTTTATAAAAAACACTTGCAGGAGTCATTCAATCTCTTTCTACGACGACGAGCTTCTAAACATTTGTTCACGTTGAATATGATACCGTTTATTGACGTGCATGTGCGTGTACTTTTGCGTAATGATTGTGATGGTGTTCATTTCCTTGAAGACCCTCTCTACTAAAAGGGGTAGTAACAGTGTATAATAATTAATTGTGCGGTTGTCTATTACTATGCAATAAAGCGATTTGGCATAAAAAAACTGATAAATCTCTGAGTGCTTATTAGTGTGCCGGGTCAATTAAACAGCCTTTTATTGTCGATTGTGCATACACTATTTATTTCATTTTAAAATTGAACAAAAAAAATGTTACATTCTTGAATTTAGAGTTGATCGTGTTCAGTAAGTTAGCACACTAAAATTATCTAATGAGGACGCTCACAAATATAAAAAAATAGTAATATAACTAATAGGCTTGTATTTGCATACCTATTTATGATTTTGTAATGGGTGTAATTTTAGATTAAAATAAATCGTCATTTGCGCTTAAACATATACGTATATTCCATTCAAACTTATTTTTATTTAGAATATGTTTCGAATTTGGTTCTCCATACTGATATTGTTCAAAATAACAAATAGTGCACATAACACTGTTTTTTAGACGCAGTCATGCTACGTTACTTATTTATTATTTTTACCTTTTAACCTACATATAATTACATCCGTACTTAAAAACAAGATTAAAATATAATTATATCATCTTCTAAAAATAAGATTAAACATAATTATACCAGAATTCATTTAACATTTCAATATCCGTTCCTACCAGGAAATTAATCATTTAATTAGTTTTACTTCAATTATTTAGATGATAAGAGACGACGTGGTAACAAACAGATTCATGTTAATATGTAAGTTAGTGACATCTCGAATAAATTATTAACATCATTTAATAGTTAATATAACTGGCTCTGCGAACAGGATACCCGAACAGCGTTAATATACCTGGTGTATTTTAACACTTTATTGGCTATCCAAAGAAAGTGTAATCGGGATCGTGAAGTTCCTGTAAGCAAAAGTCAACTGCGTTAATTAAGCTAGAAGCATTTCGCCTATTCGAAGGACTTCATCTAAGCAGTTAACTAAAATTGGCCTACAGGTCAGCTTTACCTACACGACTCGACTCCAATTGAAGAAACATTAGCTATAGAAAAATCAACACGTGATGTTTTTAGCACCCTTATTCCTGTAGGTAATTATTTAATTTCATAATTTTAAGTGCAACAGCGCATGTTATAGTATATGACTAATGTTAGAGATAAATCTTCTATTACTAAAACTAAACCAAGTGATTCTGATTGCAAAGTAAAACTTAATAAACAAACAATGGCAGTAAATTACACAGCATTAAATCTTTATCTACAGAAATCATTCCTCAATATGAGGGAGGCTCAACAAATTTTTCATATTACATACTACAGTGTGGAAAATTTATTAGTCCGTACAAAATTGATACCGTAGTCCGTAGGGCAAGAGCAATGCTCGCTAAATAAATTAGTGTTTGAATTATGTTGCTCTAAATTGACCGGTGCCGCTCGAGAAACATTAATTGTATTAAATTGTTCAACTTGGACACAAGTAAAAACAACCCTTTTAAATCGCTTTGGTGATCAAAGAAACGAGACACATCTAATAACTTGTTACCAAATGTCAAATGAAAATTATAACCAGTATTACGAAAAAATTAAACCTAAATTACAACAAATTTTAGAAGACATTAGTATTAGGGAAGAAGGCATTAATACAAACATTTTCAAAAGAAAGCATGTATAAAAGCAGAGCTCAAAATACTTTTTGTGCTGAATTATTATTATCGTTCTTTTATACCAAGTAAGACAACGACTTCCTTAGAAGACGCCTTAACGCATTTACGAAATTATGATAACCATCAATAACAAGTAAACTTTTTAAATCTGTTTAGGCAAAAACAACCCATAAAATTTTCTAGA
The DNA here is from genome assembly GCA_036346205.1 of Vesta saturnalis. Taxonomy (NCBI): domain Eukaryota; kingdom Metazoa; phylum Arthropoda; class Insecta; order Coleoptera; family Lampyridae; genus Vesta; species Vesta saturnalis. The sequence goes on from JARFJB010000001.1 coordinate 5,213,393, forward strand.
CAATTACCCCAACAAAATAAGTATTCATACAAGCCCACAGCGCCTCAAAAACCTTTATATTATCCCAACCATTATCAACAACCTTTTAAAAAAATGGATGGACCTCAAAATTCAAATAACTATCCCCAAACTAGACCAATTCAAAATAATTTGCCAAGAAATTCCCAAGTTTTCGGTAAAAAAAAAAACAGAATATAAACCTACTCCTATCTCTATTAGTACGCGAAACATACCAGTCAAGTAGAAATGAAAATCGACTTCAACCACAACAAAATTATTTTCAACAAACTGGTCCTAAAAATTTTATTTCTGAAGAATTATATAACCCAACAATTATGATTACGATTATCATTTTGATTATCGCGAAGATAACTTTGCCCACCACGTAAAAATTTCCATGAAGAGGTTAATACCAACCGTGAAAATTGTTAGTTACTAGCCTCGATGGAACCCACCTTGACCCAAATACAGTTATTAGTAGACCCTGTTTACCATTTATTACCATCCCTAAAGTTAATCTTAGAATACTGATTGATTCTGGAGCCTCGAATTCAATAATAAATCCACATATCGCAAAAACTCATTTTAAAACTTATTTTTCTAAGAAACCATTTTCAGTAAAAAGTTTAGCCCAAACTATCACCCACGATTCAAATATCTCATACCCTATACTTGAAGTATACGGCGTTAATAATAATATAAACTTTCATGTAATTCAATGGCTCGATCGATTCGATACATTATTAGGTAGCGAAGATTTAGAAAAATTAGGTACAATAATCGATTATGATAAACAAATATTAGAAATTAATGAAAATCATTCAAACAAACAAGTCCCTGTAGACATAAACGAAGAACAAGTAGTAATGCCTCAAGTAACTCTTAATAATATTACGATTTCCGAATCTATTGCGTATGCAAGCAACGGATTTTGCATAATTCTTCTTCAAGATGAAAGTGAACTAAAAATTAATTCCCACCAACAAATTAAAGTAGATCCTTTAAATAACTTGAAATAAGTAACCCTAGAACCGATAATAAAGAAATTGATGTTAGTAAAGCAACTAGAACTAAACCCAGAGGAACAAGCCGAAATTATAGCACTATTTAAAAATTACCGTGATGTATTTTATAACGAAAACTGCGATTTATCATTTACTATTGCAATTAAACATACAATAAGAACCGTGGACAAAGGTCCCGTCTGTAAACCATTTAGATATTCGTATTAATTAAAAACCGAAATACAAAAACTTTTAGATAATAGAATTATTAAACCAAGTATTTCACCCTATAGCTCTCCGGTATGGATAGTATCAAAACAATTGGACGCTAGTGGAAAAAAACAAATGGCGTTTAGTAATAGACTTTACAATACAAAATCCAATACAAAAACTTTTAAGTAATAAAAATATTAGAGCAAGTATTTCACCCTATAGCTCCCCGGTATGGATAGTATCAAAAAAATTGGACGCTATTGGAAAAAAGAAATGGCGTTTAGTAATAGACTTTAGAAAACTTAATGAAAAAACCGTAGAAGATAAATAGCCGTTACCACTAATCGACGAGATATTAGACAGTTTAGGGAGATGCGCTTAATTTACCACAATTGATTTAGCACAGGGTTTTCATCAAATAGAAATGGACTCAAAATCAATTGAAAACACTGCTTTTTCTGTCAATGATGGACACTATGAGTATGTACGCATGCCTTTCGGATTAAAGAATGCTCCAAGTTCCTTTCAACGTGTTATGGACCACATTCCAAAAGTACACCTTCATAAATATTGTTTTGTTTGCATGGATGACATAGTCATATTTTCGAAATCTTCGCAAGAACATATAAATCACCTTAAATTAATTTTCCAAAAGTTGAGACAGTAACTTAAAGGTACAGATAGATAAGTCAGAGTTTCTACGCAAAGAAGTTGCTTTTTTAGGGCACGTAAGAACACCTGACGGCGTTAAACTCAACAATATCCATTACCTAAAACCACTAAAGAAATTAAAGCTTTCCTAGGTTTGGTAGGTTATTATAGACGGTCCATTCAAAATTTTGCAAAAATTGTTTACCCATTTACCAAATGTCTTAAGAAAGGAGGCAAAATCGATATTACTGACTCCAATTATACAGAAGCTTTCAATAAGTGTAGAGAACTCTTGTTATATACTCCAATTCTTACTTATACCAATTTTCACGATGCTTCAATTACAGCCGTGGGTGGTGTGCTTTCACAAAATAACAAACCAATTGCCTTTTATTCCCGTACCTTGAATAGCGTTGAAAAGAATTATTCCACAATAGAACGCGAATTACTCGCTATAGTAGAAGCCACTAAGCATTTCAAGCCCTACGTGTACGGACGACAGTTTATTATAGAAACAAATCATAAACCGTTAGTATGGCTCTTTTCCTTAAAAGACCCTAACTCTAGGTTATTCAAATGGCGACTACGCTTAGAAGAGTTCGATTATAAAGTTCACTATAAAAAAGGAAAGAATCATGTTATTGTCGACGTCCTATCGCGTATCGAAATAAATACCCGTGAAACCAATAATGACGATAATGACATAGACTTAATGTCCATTGTACCTAACGTTGATTCAGATGATAGAACTCCCACTGAAGAATTATACGAAATTTTAAATAATTCCGAACAAAACAACTGTCAAAATACTGATAATAGCACACAACATACTTCAATTGAAAATCCAATGTTTTCAATGGCAATTTCCGAAAAACCAATAAACCTTTTTAGTAACAGAATTATTTTAAAACTAGGAGATAAAAATCAATTGAATTGCATAAAACCTAATAATTACGAAATAACAGTTCGTAGAGGAAACGAGTTAGAAATCTAAGTAAATACTTAAAAGAAATCGTAGATCCCAAGAGTATTTACGGTATCTATTTTATTGATAACGAATTAGAATTAAAATTCGTTCGACTTTGTAAAAGCTTTTTGACAACCATTAAAAGTAATATTTTAGCCCAAGACATTGAAAATTCAGAAAAATAATATAATGTTATTAGTGAATACCATGAAAATAATCATTAGGGTATAAACGAAACATTTAGACATCTTAAATTAGAATATTACTGGCCTGACATGAATACTAAAATAAACAAAATCATTAACGAATGCGAAACTTGCCTTATTAACAAATTCAAAAGAAATCCTTATAAACCTTAATTATCTGTCCCCATGCCAGCAAAAAGACCATTTGATGGAATTCACATTAACACATTTAGTTTTGATAATAGTGAATTCCTCACGATCATTGGTTTTTTCTCGCGATACACTCAAGTTTAGTGTATCGAAGATACAACAAGTATAACCGCGTTAAGTAAACTACTTCAATACTTTTCTCATCATGGCTATCCACGAAAAATCGTTTGTGATCAATTATAATCTTATGTCCAACCGAAGATATCAATAAAACAAATAGTAGGCTATGCAACACCTATACTATACTATACTTGTGAAACGTATTTAAATTAATTGCCACAATTTAATCAATGCCGCCCTAAATGTTAAAACTGTCGTCCATCGTTTTCGGTGCACCTAAGCATCCTTAGACCAAACTACATTCTCTTGTTCAGCAACCGAAACAGTTTCCATACAGTCCCTTATTCGTCTAACCCTGTTATCCCGTGTAGTGGTTCCGGTTGTAAGCACCATATGTTTTACTCGACCCGTAATTCAGGCATGTTAAATCTGGTGATCTAGCCGGCCATACAAAAATGCCGCCCCGTCCTCATCTACCAGGGTAGTTGGCATCTAAACATTCCCGAACATTTACCACGAAGTGAGCTGGAGAGTCATCGTACTGGAATAGCATTCTTTGTCGAATTTCAAGCGCCACTTCCTCTGACAAGGCCGGAAATTCCGCTCTTAAAAACTCTAGTAATTGTCACCATTTAGTTAGTTATTAAAAAACTAACATGTTTGATTAAGGATACCTTATCTACTACATGATTTTTATAGAACATATGTAGTGTTACGGCAGACTTGTCCCAACGTGTGTATTATATATGAGTTTGCAAACTATTATCTGAAGTTGTGACTGTTTTCAAATTAATTTTGGAAAAGATTTTAGACAGACCTTTTGTATAAGCAGGATAGTTTGGCAACTACATGCTTTGCTTCTGTTTGTTCTCTAGCGTTACCTAATGCAGTTACGTTCTTAACCCTCATCCTATGTGTTTGTTTCCTAACTGTATTCATAACCACTTCATCTGAAAACCTATTCTATGCAGCAATTTCATTAATAGTGCGCAATTCTTTATTATAATTATGAACTGAAAGAGGAAAATTAAGCAATCTAGGAACCATAAAGCTAAAAGCCGCGAGTTTATGTCTACAGTAATTTGAGTCATTAGTTATGAATCTTTTAGTGCTAGTTCCCTTACAATAAATATCTATATCCAATTTACTACCATTTCTTGTTACCTGAGTATCAAGCTCCATCTCAACGGTAAATTTGATTGTGGTAAATTTAAAATTTCTACAAATTTTAGTAATAATGATGACAAACACATCATCCACGTGTCTAATCCAAACTCTAGTAAAATAAGGCAAATCGTGTTTTAAGTCGGTCTCATATTTTCCCATGAATAGATTGGCTATGAACAGAGATAAGCTATTGCCGATTGTCGTACCATGTTCTTACTGGAAAAATTGATGGTTAATTTTGAAAAAGGTTTGTTTCATATACAAATCTGCTAATTTAACAAAATCTTCTACTTCTCTGTCAAATGGTTATGTTCTAAAACGTGTTCTAAATAAACTAAGGTTTGATCTATTGGAGCGCTGGGAAACAGTGAATGAGACTAAAGTTTCATTCATTACATTACATTAGGTAAGGCTAGAGAGTAAATAGAAACAAAGTATGTAAAGTTACCAAACTATCCTGCTATACAAAAGGTCTATCTAAAATCTTAATCTGAAAACAGTCACTACTTCAGATAATAGTTTGCAAATTCTTTTAGGCAATCCGAAAGATAAAGTGGATAATCAGGATAGGTCGGGAATTTATAAAATTAATTGTAAAAATTGTGAACAAATATATGTGGGGCAAACTAAACGACCTATCAAAAGCTTTAAAGAACATTTAGCTCATATAAAATACAAACGTTGGGACATGTCTGCTGTAACCCCATATATGTTTGATAAGAATCATATAGTAGATAAGGTATCCTTAATCAAACATGTTAATAAGTAAACCTTTGCAAGCTTATAGTGGTGATTCAAAATCGAAAGCTCACTTACCTGTGCTCCTTGAGAATGTTTTGAACGGTATTTCGAGTTACTCTCAGGTCCTGCGCAATAGTTCTAGTACTTAGGTGAGGATTAAACTGGACATAAGCTAAAACATTAATAATGCTCTCTTCCGTGCGTCCCCTGAGTTGTATGGAGTGTACGGGAACATGAACGTTTTCAGTTTTTAGATGTATAACTCGAAGAAAAACATGTTTATTCGGGTAGCTTCTACCAGAATATTGCTGCGCATATACCCTTGCCGCAACTGTAGCATTTCTCATGCATTCAAAATAAACACCTATCATGTCAAATAACTCTTCGTTGATATAAAGCACTTTGCAGCACTCAAACACAAAGGAGCACACAACAAAAATGAGTCAAACAAGATGAAAAACTCGAACCATTGCACAAAATGGTACCAATGCGATTTGGAAAATCTTTGAAAAATAGTAACTGAATGACTGACATGAAATTAAGATGTTTTAATACGTTGACGTATTGCTTCTAATTTCGTTTTCACAACCTACTAAAGTTTAGGACGGATGCCTTCGGTAAGAATTGATTTTATTTACCTAGGTTGCATTTGATTCCCATCTTGTGCATACATTATCGGTTTTGAAAGATGACGGTCTATCAATACATTCGAACTTCCTTTTTCTATTTATTACCTTAGAAGGCAATAATACCTACCGCAGTAAACTTGCTTTTTGAGAAATATTGGCTTTTCTGTAGATGTTTAAAACACCGAAAAACTTTTTTTTTCCAATACCTGCTTCATATTTTTTTATAGAATCGTCGGAGACCGCCGGAGGTCGAGTTTGGTTTTTTTTTGTACAAAGCGTCATTCTACATATTATTGGCGCGCTGCCCGCTCCGCGCTGGAAGTTTATAAACCCGGAACACAGAAGATCCTACCGAAGTTTCCGTAGCCGGTTGTCTCCAGGACGGTCAGAGCATGACCGGCTTCACGCGACCGGGACGGGTCCAAACTTGCCTTGGAGTTACGCGAAAGATTAGCGTTAAAAATAAGGTTTGGTTATTTTTTCTGCTGGACTGTTGGAAAAAAGATAAGAAGTTGCGGTAACTTTTTAGAAATTTTGTCCTCTATTTAACTATGTAAAAGGAGACATTGCGTACTGTTTAAAAATTTTATGATAATGCCCAATAATTATTGCAATGTCAAACAGAGTCCTCTAGCTACCACGGCAATATTTATTCGAACAATGTTTATGCAGCAGATTACTAAGTAAGAAGAGCTCTCTTAAATGAGACCTAGTTTGTCCAATTCCGTTAATTAATACCGAAGTTATTGCCATTTCAATAAAAGTATGTTTGATGTTTCCCACCACTAGATTTTATAAGACAGAGCAAAATACGCCAAGCAAAAAAGTTAAAAATTTTCCACTTGCACATTTTCTGAGAAAGGGCCTGTTTTATGATTGGCCATAACAGTTGCGCCCCCTAGCGGCTATCTTTCGAACTTGAACGTAATTTCCAGTGATTTCTCTTGCCCGATTTATCTATTAGTTTTTTTTTCCAAGGTTGTCAACTGACACTTCCAGAGATGTAGCCAACGTCCGTTCTTAGTTGGCCACCCGGTACAAAAATACCTATTTAAAATTTTTAGTTTTGGTAATATTTTTACTACTTTTCAGTTTATTAACTTTGAATTTGGTACTCTCTGACATAGTAAACCTGTAAATAAAGGGTTGCACCACGGTGTAGTGTTTTAATTTTTATCGAGAATGTCTTGCAAAAAAGGCGTTGTTGCTACATCTGTTAATGATTTGGCATATGTCAAACAGCAGCAAACAACGATAGGAGAAAAAGAGAAAAACATCTAAATAAATACCCTATAATTTCATTTCTACCAAATTGAAATTTATAAAATGGTTCTTATCTGGTAAAAAAGGTTTTTTAAACAGATTTTATTATTAGTATAATAATAATAATAAGATCTATGTCTTATAGCTTAACGCTAGAGGCATTTTTTTTTCAATTTGTCTTAAAATGTTTAAAAGCTTTCATGTAATTATTTGTTAACAATTAGAAAGTACCCAAAGGTCTTTAAAAAACGGCGGTAAAGAATTATCCTATAATTATAAAAGGGAAAGAGTTATAGCAAAGGAATGCTTAACTTTATCAAGAATATCGCGTTGAATTCCCATGCGCGTACAATTCAAAAATTGCATTTAGGTATCAAAGAATAACTTATTGTTTATTAATTCTTTACGTATTGTTATAAAACTGCATAGTTAAAACTTTAATAGTTAATATCCATAAATAGACAAGAGAAATGCAATTAAAAGAATTAAAAATATATATTAGACATACAATTCCATCTAAATTTATTCACTCTTTATAACTATTCAAAATGTTTCCCGTTACACAAAAACCATTTGTTTATTCGACAGTGTGTATTCAGAACAGCCTTTGCAATCTTAGTGCTTGATATGCTCTTTATAGCCTGATGGATACGGCCAATCATATATTCTCGCGAGGTAGGACGAGTTTTGTAGACTAAATCCTTTAGCCTACCCCATAAATTAATATCTAAAACTGTAAGATAAGGGGATCTGGCTGGTCATAGAAACAGGCTTATTCGTACAATCCTACCTATTCGGGTAAGTGGTAGCTAAAAAATGTCTAACGTTGCGGGAAAAATGCACGAGATATCCGTCATATTGGTATCACATTCTAATATTTAACGGAACGTTTTGTAATAACCCTGGTATGTAATTGGTAAAAAATTGGAAGCATAGTTCACCCTTTAAATGAGCATCAAAAATATACGGACCAATGCTTTTATTTCCCAATATACTGCACCAAATATTTACACTCCACTGGTTAGGTGGCCCACTTCTCTTAGCCAATGAGGATTATTTTCTGACCAATAATGTATATTGCGCAGATTTACTTCTCCGGCGTTCGTAAAAATTGCGTCGTCTGTACATAAGATTCGGCAACTAAATTGCGGTTCCTCTTCCAGCATATTTTAAAACCAATTACAAAATCTAATTTCCGGTCAAGCTTTCACCAAAGCTTGGTGTAAAGCGATATGGTACGGATGTAAGTCAGAATGAGTTAAAATTTTATGGATTGTCGTTTTACTAGCTCCTAAATAATTCGATATTATTCTTACATACGCAAGAAAATCTATAATTGAATCTTCACTTCGCACTGGTTGTTGTATTTTATTTGAAAGTTTGGGATGAATAATTCCAGTTTGTCTAAGGTGACTTGTCAAACGCTTATACACTTTTTGCTATAATGTTGCCTTTCAGTGTGTTTTATCGCATATTGTCTAGCAGCAATGTAGGCGTTTTCAAAACATTGAAAATAAGCGGCAAGCATATCGTACACCTATGTAGTAGAATATGACATTTTTAAAAACAAGTCAACAACAAAACAACTAAAAAAAATGTGTAACAAAAAAAAGACAATAAAAATAGTCATGTATTGCTGGTTCTGACTCAGTGACCTTGAATCCACTTTTTTAAGGTTGTTGTCTACGTTACAAAGTCGGCGAAGGCTAGGCGGACCAAATTAATGAGTCTTAGGTTGTCTAAGTGTAATCAAAATACGAATAGTTGTGGTCTAAACTAAAATAGACCAATGTGATATTTTGCAAGGTTATATGCATGCCCACGTATTTTTTTCAAGATTAGTGGTTTCCAGGATGCAGATTTATAATAAAAGGCTTGCCTGGGTGCACTTGATTCAGTAAATAGTAACTTTTTGTTAACAAACATGACACAGCGTGAAATGAAAGAAAAAGTATTAAGTATAGAAGATAAAAGGAAGAGGCTGGAGGAATTAGTTAAAAAAATTAAAGAATTAAAACTAGATTTAGTGTTGTTCGAAGTGAATAGAAAAATGAAGAAGCTTCAGGTCAGCAACGCATCGAAGGCAACGATAATAAAGCATGTGTAGTGTTTAATCATTAGTGTTTAATTTTTTACACGTTTTATATATAAATAATAAACAAGGACGCCTTTATTTTTAGAATGAGTTGTATAAAGACGAAAAAGGCCACGTATTTCATTCCCTCTCCAAGGGGGAGGGCGGGCTGCTCGAACTTCCCGAGCTCCTTCAGCCACAATGATGGATTCCCAGCATACATACATACATTACGTATATATACATGGTGGGATTAAGGATGGGTGTGGTCAGGATAGGATCGGAAGGAACGGAGTTAGGGTTCTGAGGGGGTAAATACTACCCCAGCATTCGCCCAAGCAGCCGCATATAGAGACGTAGTGCATGTCTACAAGAGATATAGTATGTTAATGTATATTAATGTACACGTCTTAAAATTTTTCTTAGCAATTGCGTAAAATTGGACGTGTAATGCATAATGGGCAAAAATCGTTTTATATGAAAATTAAATCAGATCACGTTTACAACGTTTGCGCATTATTAAATACAATAGGAATTTAAAAATCAGTTAATATCCACAAATAATATATTTAAATAAATCAAGTTAAAAATGATTATAAAAAAGAAACCTGTGCGTTTAACACTTTTAATTCAGGATTTTCTTGTGCACATATTATTCAAGTTAAAATAGCAAAATTTATCAAACAAACGATATACATAAAATTTGATAGTCTACAAATTTCATTGTTTACATGAACTTGTGCGAATTATATTTCTTATAGAAACACACACACACACACCCATATATATATATATATATATATATATATATATATATATATATATATATATATAATATATAGACAGCACTTCATGCTTACTGGCCTATGGCTTGAATTTTCTTTTTTTCACTTTTTCCTGCCCTGTTCCAAAACCCTCCAGCCCTCTATTTTAAACTCTCTTAGGTCTTCCTCTATGCAGCCCCAGCATATTTTCCTCGGTCTACCCTTCTTATTTCTTCCTTCTGGTTCTTGATTAAAAATTGATTTGGTTAATTCTTCATATCTCATTCTGGCAATGTGCCCGAACCATATCAGCTTGCTTCGTTGTACCATAACTTTTATGTTGGGTTCCTGCAATAGTTCCTCCAGTTCGGTATTGGTTCTTCTTCTCCAATTCCCTCTATCTTGACTCCACCGAAGATTCTCTTTAATATTTCCCTCACCTACACTTTTTTTGCATTGTCCTTTGTTAGAACCCACGATTCACTACCGAATAACAACAACCAGACGTATCACTGGTTTGTATAGGTTTAATTTTAGATTTTTACTTAGATTCTTTTCGGTTATTATGTGGTTTAACGCTCCTGCACTTTTAGATCCGGCACTGATTCTTTTTATAATATTTTTTCATGACTACCGTTACTTTCTATTTCCGTACCCAAATATGACATATTATTTTTAAATTTTAGTGTATACTCCCGTTTCCTATTTGCTAAAATTTCCAAATTTTGGTTTTCATGTAGCTTGTTTCCCAGAATCAAGTAGTTTGTTATAGTTTCGGTTATTTGTAGTCCTACGGCTCAAGCTTGATTTTCTAGACTTTTAAATATAGTTTTTAACTCTTCTTTGTTCTAGCAAGTAGTACGACATCATCTGTATATGCGAGCACTTGGTGGGCATAATTTAGGATGTTTTTGTTCGTTTTAATACTGCTTCTTCTAACGACTGCTTCTAATACTATATTGAACGTCGTTGTTGACAGGGGGTCTCCTGCTTTAACCCAATACTACTTTCATATTTGCTTGATTTTTGACCTTTTCTTCTGTTACCTTTAGTTGCTTTATTGCTTTCAAAGTTTCTACTCTTCTGATTTTATCATATACATTTTTGAAATCGATAAAGATGGTGTGTATATTTTTCTTCCCAATTTAATTACGAAAGTATGGTCTATTACTGATTTACCCTTTTTAAATATTGCTTGGTATTGCCTTATCTTACCTTCTACATTTAATTGAATTTTTTCATTTATTAAATGTGCAAGAATTTTATATGCTGTATTTAGGACACATATAGGTCTGAGAGATAATCTGGGCCCTGTGTATTACTTTTTTTGTAAATTGGAGAAATATGTGCTTTTGCCATTCTTCAGGCATTTTTTTCCCACATTTATACTATGAGTCTGTGGATTCTTTTTTACACGTTTTTATCTGAATATCTCATTAATTCCATTTCGATCTCGTCTGTTCCTGGACTTTTATTGTTCTTCTTCTTGTTCAGTACTTTAATGAAACCTTAAAAGCTTGGACCTTCTACTTGATTTTCTTTGATAGGTTCTTCATGTTCTTGTGTTTCTTTGTCCACATTTTGATCCCACGCTACTTTTTTTAAACATCTTGCTCATATTTCTAGTTCCTTGAATTTGGTTAATTACGAACGTATGGTCTATTACTGATTTACTTTTCTTAAATCCCGCATGGAATTGTCCTATTTTTTGTACATTTGATTGAATTTTTTCATTTATTGAATGTGCAAGAATTTTATTTGCTGTATTTAGGAGAGATGTAGGTCTGTAATTATCTGGGAACTGTGTATTACTTTTTTTGTAAATTGAAGAAATTTGTGCTTCATGCCATTCCTCGGACATTTCTTTTTTTTCCATATTTCTAGTATGAGTCTGTGGGTTGCTTTTTGTATGTTTGTATCTGAATACCTCATTAATTCCATTTCGATCTCATTTGTTCCTCGGCTTTTATTGTTTTTCATCTTTTTCAGTAATTTAATGAAATCTTCAAAGTTTGGTTCTTCATATTCTTCTTGTGTTTCGTTGTCCACATTTTGATCCCACACTACTTTTTTTAAACATCTTGCTCATATTTCTACCATTTGGATTTCCTCTAAATGTAATTTTCCTGTTTCATCTCTCAGGTCCGTTGATTGGATGTACCCTTTCTTTTCTATTTTTATTTTATTGTGAAAGTTTGTGACATTTTTTCTCTATGTGTTGTCATGATATTGATTATATTCTTTTCTTTTCCTTCTCTTCTGTTCGTTCTACATATGCTATTGGTTTCATTCCTTAGTTTCTTATATTTCCTTTAGCTCTTTTGTTTGTTTATCTAGCAGCTGTAGTCTTATATTTTTCCTTTCCTCCACCCTTATCTTACACTCTTCATCCAACCACTCCATCTTTTTGACGCCATCTTGTTTACGTAAGTTTTTGTTTGCACTTTCATTTTTTCAAAATTTTCCATTCTTCTTCTATGCTTACACTTTTTCATACTTGGTTATTGTTGTTTTGGTATTTTCTGCATATGCCTGTCTTATTGTTTCGTGTTGCAATATTTTAATCTCACAGTTTTTACATTTAAAATGGTTTCTTCTCGTTAGGTCTGGTGTCGTTTGTATGTGGTAGTATGTTGTTAGAGCCGGTATCAACGCCTCTATACGATCTTACCTTATAAATACTCTGGGCAAGTAATTTGCTCACTACTAGATGGTCCATTTGGTTTTCTGTCTTTTGGTCTGGACTTATCCATGTAATTGCAGTAAAATCAGCTAACAGTTGGCCGTTTTTATTTGTTGTCTAGTTAAGGCTTTCTTTTTCTGCTACAGCTATATTCTACTCTTCCTTTCCTATCTTAGCATTTAAATCTCCAATTATGATCTTAACATCGAATTTAGGTATTTTACTTAAAATATCTTCTAGCTCTTCGAAGAACTTCTCTTTCTTTTCAGTGTCCGCTTCTTCGGTTGGTGAGTGTGCATTAATCAGGGAGAGTTTTCGATACTGGCCTTTAATTCTTACATAACTAATTCTACTGTTTACTACGTTATAGTCTACTATTACTTGTTTTAAACTGTTTTTAATTAAGAAACCCGTTCCTAATCTATTCTCCTTTCGGCCCTCCATTAAACCATACATAATTATCAAGGTTATAATGCTGCTTACCTTTAATGTTGGTTTCCTGAACGGCTAGTACATCCAGGTTATACTTTCTGGTCTTTGCTGTCAGCTGTTTGAATTTTTCTACTTTGTTTGACCCTTGTACGTCATAAGATCCTATATTTAGTGCATTTATTTGATTTCTTTCTTTTATGTTTTGTTCTGTTTTATTTTTTCCTGTCGATATCCTGTCCTTCGCTCGAGTCGTCAGCTGCAAATTCCGTCCTGGTTGTCTGATTTCTATCCGTTTTTTGGTACATCAGTAGAGTTTTCTATTTTTTCCAGTTTTTCCTCTGTGGCATTCCATTTCCACCAAATATTATTAATACAGATTTTTTGATAGCCAACCTTTGTTCTGTGTACTTTTTATTTCTCGTTTCTAGCCATATCTGTAAGTTCTTCATTTTCTAACGTGAGATTCCTTTTAATTGATATTTGGCTCTCATCACTTCTTTTTCTTTCCAGCTGTCCATTTGCACTACCGTTGTCGTTGTTTGTTTTGCTTTAGTTAGTGTTTTTTGTATATCTCATCCACATTTAGCGTATCAGCAAAGAATTTTATTACTCCGGCTTTGCCTTTATTTTCATTAAGTTGGTATCCTATTACAATATTATTTTTTCTCTGATCTTTTTCTACACTTTCCAACTTTTTCTCTAGTAATTTTACTGATTCTTTTAGTCCTTTGTTGTCTCTTTTAATTATTACATTTCCTCTCGATACACTTTATGGTCATTACTTTCACATCATTCACCATAATTTTCATCATTTCTCATGATTCCAGTTCGTCTTTCTATTTTTTTCTGATGTGTTCCCTGCTTTTTTTACTTTTCCGCGACGACTCGTTGTCTTTGTGCTTCTCTCCCCCTGTTTTCCTTTTACCGTCTTCTGTCGACGATTCTTTGCGTTCGTATTTATTAGGTGTACGGTGTAACGGCATTTTATTTGTTTTATTTGTTCCCGCGCCAACCTCTACCGGCGTATTTAGTTTATGACAGCTGATGTTACTTCTCTTATCGCTATTTTTTTACAACTAAGGAATACACTTATTTACTCTTTTCAAAACGGATTTTTTTTCAGGTTGAAACTTATTTCTTTTATAACTTTAATTTTCCACTTTAAATTTCCTTTAATTCACACGCGTGACGGGTCCGTGTTGGACTGGATCATATTCTGCCACTTAAAAAAACCGATACTTTTCAAAACACGAGAATAAAATCCCTTTACTAAATAAAACTGAATTGTTCTTAAAAACTGATCAACAGTTTTCAATATCTGAACTGTTTATACAAAAATTCGAGATAACTATATTTTCAATAATACTATAAGGATATCACTGGAATTAAGCAGATATTATTTTTAATTTTATGCTCAAATTCATTAATATGTTTGAAATTTAACAAAATAGCTGCTTTATTTTGATGTAGAAATTTATATGTTGCCATGGTACCATCTCGCTCAAAAAAATACTGGTACAGCAAAATTTTGGCTTTGAGCATTTGATTTGACGGTAGATAATCAATTGCGTTAGCAGGCTATGACCATAAAATATCAAAGTGGCAGTTTCATAAAAATTAGAAATATCAAAACTTTCAACGATACACATTTTGTGTATCACGTATATTTTTACGCACCTTTGCTAAGGAATCGTTGGCTTTAGCCAAGTCCCCCGTTAGCCTCTGCACTTTTGCCACTCTCGATGCCTCACTGTTTACATAATCATTCAAAATGTTCCGCAACCACCTTACACATTTTGCTAGAATTGCTGAAGGGTTATAGGGTCCTGGGGTTGATGTTGTGAACTTTGGGATTTGCGCCCTTCTTCCCTTACCAACCGCAAACTTTTTCCTGTGGTGGTGATGCTGCAACAGTTGTGTGAAGGCGTAACGCTAGAAAAAATAATACAGTGAAATAATAATGCATCTATCCATAAGTAAATTATTATGAAAAACTATAAATTATGTAAAGTATACTTTTCAAAGAATCTGCTGAAATCTTCATCTATATCACTATCACGTAAAGACATAATAGGAATATCTGCATCAAATTCAGGCATCGGGATTGGTTCTAAGTATTCAAGTGTTAAAATGGTTAACAAGTGGAAGTGGTTTGTTTATAAACTATAATACACGCAACATAATCTGTAGGTAACAAAGTTAGACGTGAGTTCTTGGTAAACGCCAGTAAAGATAATAAACAAAGTGCTATATATGCGCCTATCAGACATAATCAAAGACAATGTTACTATAAGGGTATGAAATTATTCCGACAGCATGGTAAGTAACAGGTGTAAATGTCAAATCACCCAATCATAGGCAACGTTCATAAAAGTGAAATATGATGCCAATATGTTATATATGTTTAAACCAAAAATATAGCTTTTGGGGCCATTCTCCCGAATTTTGGGCCAATTTTTGGGGATAACGACCTGCATTTCTGAGTACATTAGCCTCCATTTTGGACAAGACCTGTGCCGAGCGTTCAATGACCGTTTAATCTTAGATCAACGACCTCGACAGTTTGGTCATTCACCTCAATTGCTTTTAAAGGAGATTGGTCCTCAAAAAAATTTCGATAATGTTTCGAAAGGTCAATAAATCCAAGGTCGACTCCAAAGTTTTTTGGCCATTTTTGGGGGTCATTTAGCCCTCGATAATTGAAAAAGCGTTTATAATAAACGTGTCTCGTATAAAAGTAACCTTGACAATTTATGTATTACTTGAAATGCTACATTTTATGTGTGTATATAAGTAGATAAAGAACAGCTTTATACCGGTCTATACTTTGCAATCGTGAAGAGAATTTTAATTGTATACCTAAAGTACTTCTATAGTTACGTAAATTAGTAATCTAGACATTAGTTATAATAAATAAAATGCTTGCTAAAAGTCCATTATTACATAATAAGCGGTTACACAAGTGTGTGTGCTTCATGTTTTTACATAGTTAGATATACTTTTGAAGGAACTGTGACAGTAAGGTTAAGTCAAGTAGTAACAATGTTGTTAATGTAACAAGAAGTATTATTCCATTGTTGAAAACAAAAAATTGCAAAAATTGGTTGGGCATTACATGAAGTTTTACATTTAAAGGTAAATGTTAATAGCTATGCACCATTTAGACGTGGTATTTCAACTTATGTCAAAGTTCCATACTTCATAGCAGTAAAGCAGTAGTAAATGTTAAAAATGAACATAAGTATTGCATCCAGTGGGTTGTTCTTTCGGCATTATATCCCGTGTAACATAATACGGATAGAGTTTACAGTTATCTTCATTTTAAAGATGCTCTAAATTATGATTTAATTCAGTTCCCCATTCAACTAGATGACGTAAAAAAATTTGAAAAAATAAACTTCTCCATTAATTTCTTTTGCATTCAGGGAAAAGGTATATTACCATTTGTATTAAGCGAAAATAGAAATAGTGACAGGGAGCCTATAAACCTTCTACTAATGATCATGCCGCTGGTTATATTGCAGATTATTAATACAAAAAATAATGTTGTTTATGATTTCGCGTCAATTACAAATATGTCAGCTCCATTTTCTAAACAACTATCTAATAAGTAGAATAAGAAATGTATTTGTTGCTTATGATTGAACCACTTTTCTTCAGATCACCTTCCACAAAAACATGTCACGTACTGACATCAACTTAACCGATACTCTGCTAGGCTGCCTACCGAAGCAGGCGTTTTTGCAGTTTACAAATTTCGCATTCCAGGGAAAGGTACCATTTGTGATTTATGCGGATTTAGAAAGTATTTTAGAAAAGTGTACAAATTTAACATGCATTGATAATAATACTCTATTTCACTCTAAACATATACCATTCAGCATTGCTTACAATTTGAAGAGTTCATACAATGATTATTTATCTCGATTTAGGAAATGGTTTGTTAAAGAGCTTCAAAGATTGCACATTGGGTCAGCGAAATAAATAATAAAATAATTCCTATGGGCACGTTAAGTCCCACTCAGGTTGAACACTTTAAAAGGTTTGTCACATTTGCAGAAAACCATTTACTGATTATGGTTTAAAATTTAGAGACCATAACCATTTTACAGGAGCATCACGTCAGAAATGTAACCTAAACTATGAAGACTCATATTCTGTCTGTAGTATTTCATAATTTATCAGGTTATGATTCACATTTCACAATTTCACAATACAGTTGCCGGTTTGATTTCATTGCTGTCTCTTTCACGAAAGTAACAGAAGAATTTTTTCTACTAGTTCGCAAAGATGTGTTTCCCTCTCAGTATATTGATACTTGGGATAAATTAAATGAAACCAGCCTCCCTCCCAAGGAGGCATTTTACAGTCACCTTAATAATGAAGGAATCAATGATGCGAGTTTTGCGGATGCGTTTAACGTTTGGAACAAATTTAATATAAAATTGTTGGGTGAATACTCAGATTTGTATCAAAAACGGATGTCCTACTTTTAGTTAACATTTTCGAAAATTTTCGTCAAATTTGTTTAAGTACTTACAAACTTAATCCCCGGCATTACTGTACGGCCCCCGGTTTAGCTATGATTAAAATTACGCAAGTAAAGTTAGAACTATTTACAGACATTGATATGATAATGTTTATTTAAAGAGGGATTATAGGTGGTGTGGTTCAATGCTCTAATAGATATGCTAAAGCTAACAATAAGTACATGGGAGACAAATTTGGTCCCACTTCTGAAATTATGTGTTTAATGTACTGTGATGTAAATAATGGAGCCGCCATCTCAGAATGTTTCCCGTTTGGTGACGTTTCTTTCGTGGATGAAACTAATTTTGAAACTTTGGATTTAATAATCCATCCTGATGATTCAGAAATCTATATAAATAAAAATGAATCGCCAAATGTATTGCTAAACGCAAAACTCGAGAACGGCTCGACCAATTCTGCTAATTTTTTTTAAATAATAGTTGAAGTCTGAGGATAACTTCATTTTTATTTTTAATGGATGTAACACGGGGCGTGCCCAAGCACTCGAATACTTTCTCTCTCACACACCGACTATCTGCCTCACCGTGAACGCACTCGGAGCAAGTAGATAACATGTATACTGCACCATTCATCCTATCGCCACGAAAGGGTGAGGGAGAGGGCGAGGAGAGGGCGAGGAGAGGGCGATGGAGAGGTCAATGGAGAGGGCGAGGATAGGGATAGGGCGAGGGCGTGGGTGAGGGAGATTATGGGGAAGTAATGACCAAATCTACAGAAAGTACCTGAAGCGTTCTTTGATGGGAAAGTGCTGCACTGAAAGTTATTTCTTTGTACTGAATATATAACAACATACTCCTGATGAATGTTTTTTGCGTGCTATAAGCTCGAAGTGTGCAAATACAGTTATTATTGACATTGTTTGATAAAAAATTAATTTCGATAGTACCATTAAATGTTTTATTTTATTTTGCCACCATAATGTTCCTTATACGCCTCCAAATGCAGGCGTAATGTGGTCTTTATAGCACGTAAATGTCATTGATGCTAAGCAGCATGATTGACAGCAAACACATGACATGATACATAATTGCAATATCACAGTATCTTAGTAACAACAAATTAGCCTACTGTCGACTTTATTTCACTGCATTTACATTTAAAAACTTGCCGAAAATACTGAATCTTTTTAATATTTTGTTCCAGTTTCATGGTGCAAAATAAAATAAAACATTGTATGTACCACGGGCATAATTGTAGATTATGGCTCTCAGGAATATAAAAGCCCTCCGCTTCGCGTCGGGCTTTTAACGTTCCCTCGAGCCTTCTGATTATGCCCTTAATACATAAATATCTATTATGAAATTGTGTGCTGATAAAGGTTACATTCATTAATTTTTAATGAAGTAGATAGGATCTTAGACGATATGAATTTACTTGGGGACATACCACTCAAAATGTTCGTATACAATTTATTATGGGTAGATGATCCATTGTGTATGGCGGCAAATGTTAAATGTAGCTTAGAAAAAATTAATTCTGCTTATAAAGTTAGTTTATTTATTATAACAGAATGTATTGAGAAAGCAGTATATTATGCCAATTACAAGTGCCTCCATATTTTGATAGAAATATTATTAGAACAAAATATCAACTATAAGGTTCAACCATGGAAAAACGAGGAAAATCACAAAATTTACAACTGGATATTAGACAACATGTGGACCAGATTCCGGAATATGACCATCAAGTAATTTAAATGATTATAGAAGTACTTTAGATTTACTTGTTTACTTGTAGACAAAAATCAAGATATCCTTCACTTATGATATCACCATCTCCTTCCAGGTCGACCAACTGTGTCAAACGGTTTCCATCCAAATTGAACCTTGTTGATAAATAGTAATGCTTCGACATCTGGGATTGGCAACATTGCTGAGTCTCTTATTCTCGATATCAAATTGATTATCAATCAGTTTAAACTGAGGGGTTAATTTCTTGAATTGATACTGGACATGTGAACCTCCAAATTTGCCAAGGGGCATTTTAGTTATGATATGCCGATATCAATGCATTCTCATTTATACTGTTTAAAAAACGACTGGTTGGTTTTCCCATGCATCCATCTTCATATAGTTCTCCTACAATTGGTATTTTCATTTATGACACCTGTGTTTCCCGCCAATATTTCTGCCTACAATACCTCTAGATCACGAATTAGTTTATGTATATCACTCCAATATGTATATTCAATCGGCCTGTTTGTTAATTCCTTAAAAAACAAGGGTTTGCTTATTGGTGTATATTTTTGGTGAGTCTTCCTCGAATTTACTCACTAACATCATAATCTCGCCTTGCAACAGTCGTACCTTCTAAAATACTTTTATAATTTTTTCTGGCTTTTGAACCTACTAGATTTAAATTGGGTTCACTCATAATAAGCAGATCTTATAAACCTAGAGTCCCTTTATACGTGACACCTTTAATGATCATATCGCTTCCTTTAATTGTAACGGGGTATTGCCAATTATCCATTTGTCTGTTTCGGTATCATAGTGCATTCCATGAGAATGTTAAGTAGCACCTTCAGGATCCCTCATAATACGTTAGGCGTATATACGAGGTAATTCAATGTACTACTCGAAAAATTCTACTGATATGGGTTCATTACGGGCAGTAGAATCATCTGTGATACTAAGAAGTTCTTCTTTCTATTTCTTAGTAATAATCTCTCCTACGACAGATGTATCTAAGAAAGATGCTGTACGAAGACCTGGGGAAGAATTTGTTTGAAAAAACGGAAGCTGAGCTAGTGGGTAAATAGCACTCTTTCTTGAATCACCTAATGACGATGAAGTGAAGCCGGCAGTCCTCTGAAATAATAGGACTTGATCATAAAAACGTGGTAGTAACAAATTATGTTTTTTAAAATAGAACCTTTAATTTTTTTTGCCATATTCGGATGTATCGTCAATTTTACTGTTAATTTATGTAAAATGTTCTATCTTAAAAATTATTGGAATTGGAATACCCTAATGTTCGTACCGTTTTCGGATTTATCGTCAAATTTTAAGGTCAGTTTATGTAAGGTGCATTAAACTGCAGAAAATTATTTTTAGACACATGAGGTATGTATAACAGATTCTCAAACTGTCCCCCATTTCGATTATAACACAATTGTAGTCTTCCCACAGAAAAGACCTATTTACTTCACGTAACACCTCAATGCTTACGCTATTTCTAAACTCATGAATTATGCGTTGTCTCATATCTTCTGCAGTATTCGGAGCCGTTTGATATGCAACGTTTTTATGTAACCCCATAGAAAAAGTCTGGCGATCTAGGCGGCCAAGAAACGGGAACACAACGGCATATCCATCTACTTCCAAATTCTCGACTTAAGTAGTCTCTGAGATTTAATGCAAAGTGCGCAGGAGCACCGTCATGCTGTAGCCACATATTTTCTTAAAAAAACAGCAATGTTTTGCAAAACCTGTGGCAAATCATTTTACAAAAATACAAATATTCAGCACCATTCAAATGCCCGTTAAAGAAATGTGGTCCAACTGTAAAGTCACCCATAATACCACTCCAAACGTTTACAGTCCACTGTCGCTGCGAATTAACTAATCTCACTCTTTTTGGGCTTTACGTTGCATAATAGTGAATACTATCACGGTCTGAGCTACCGCTCTGTGTGAAAGTTGACTTATCGGAGAATAATGCATTTTTGAAAAAGTTAGGTGTTATTCTTTCCATTTCCAACACGGAGGTTAGCAAAATGTTCACCTAATCAGAACCCAACAGTTTTTGATGGAAGGATATACTGCAGTCATGATACTTGTTCCTCTTTCAAATTTTACTAACGGTAGATCGGGGAATATCGGTTTCGTTGGATATTGTTGCCGAACTGGTAGAAGGCTCCGAAATTATGGACAACAAAACATTCCATTGGTCTTCGTCACTTCTTCACATCTTTCATAATTCATAATTCATAATTTCATAATTTGCCTGTTCTAATAAACCTTTACTTAAGTTTCTCTAAACTTCTAACTGAGGGTTGTCTTCTATCGGGATATCTTTCGCGTACATCCTTTGAGTTAGAACACTATTTTGATCAGCAGATCCCATAACGAAGATCGTGTCAGTCAGTTCCGTTGTTTCGAAATTCATTTGTATTTAGTTAACTACAAACATTAATATGAGATAAGTATGAAATATACAGAACGAGTGCGTAACTACTTTCCAAGTGGAAAATAATGATGAACTCTGAAAATTTGAATTGAAAAAAAGAGATAGCGGAAGCATAATGTAATACTACGTGTAAATTACAAACAACTATGACATTTATGATATTTTCGGCAAAAAATGCAGACATCAATAGAATTAAACAAACGTTTATTTTTGTTTCCATGTCAGCATGTAGCCGGTTGACTTGATCAAAATAAAAATTAAATAATTTTTATAATTTTGCCGAAGAATCCGGAACCGTAAATTTGAAAGATATGATACGTTATATAAACTGACCTTAAAATTTGACGGTAAAACGGAAAACGGTATAAAAATTAAGGTATTCCATTCTAATTAAGCAAGTTATATGGTTTGAAATCGTGCAACTTCGGATGAATATTACAGGGATTTTTTTTTAATTAAAACACGTCAAAATCTGGCTTATTAGGTTTCCTTAGAGCGCCAGAATACCGATTCCGAAATTCGCAGAGGTCACGTTTGTAGAACCCTGCAGCTGTCAAAATTTTCATATTTTTCCAAATAATTCGAAAACGGTAAATTTTTTTAGATAAAACATCTTACATAAATTAACATTAAAATTTGTCGATAAATCCGAATATTGGGGGGGGGGGGGGTCTGTTTTAAAAACATAATTTGTTACTATTGTTATAAATTAATAATAATTTATAATTTGTTACTATCACACTTTTATGACGCACGCCGTATATTGGAAAAAACTTTTCCTGTAGTGACCATTATTATCTTTGGCATCCTTGTTTATGACCATGAAACCAAACGGATGTACCCAACACTTTGAACACATATCTCGAAACAGTTTCATGCTTATGGTGGGACTTGTACGAGCTTCATACACATGTTTTAGGTTTAATTCGTCTTGCTCAAATGTAATTAGATTCGCATTATCACGAATTAACTGCTTTGGAATTTTACTGTAATTTTGATCCAAATAGGAACAGTTAATATCACTATGCCTACCCATAGGAAAGTATGTCGTCATGTTATTTTGCTTGTCACAAGCGATATCATCGAAGATAAAAATAGAGTTTGATTTTGCACAATTTGGTTCAATCACATCTTGATTATCACTGAAGGTAAAATAATCTATACTCTTCATTGGAAGTAAGATTTCCTGTAGAAGTTTGTACATGTTTTGGGTCAATGTCTAACAGTACACGTACGTATGCTTAAATCTCAAACCATTTTTCTCTTGTTTTAAAGCAGGTAATTCATACAACTCTCATTGACGAAATGGAACAGTAATAAGATATTTTTTATTGATTCTTTGAAACAAATTAGGTTTTGCAGCATCACCAAGTGTTAAGTGCGGTACTTTCCGTTAAATTTGGTTTAAGGTTATTGTTCCATCAAGCTCACGATAGTAGCAGTTTGTATGGCTTTTAGATCAATTAAGATCAACCCTTGATGCATATTCACGATTACCTGACGATAATGCTCCTTTATTTCAAATATGTGGTTCAGTGGTATGATTACTGTAAAAGGTTTTTCTCCACTTTGCTCATCGAAGTCTACTTGTAGTGGTTCTTCATTCTTTAGTGACCATCTCAAATGGCTTACTGTCCTGTTATTATTTGTAGTATTCAAAATATATCCCTTAAGTGCAAACGTTATGTATAGACTTCTGCAAATGTCCACTCTTTGATCACCTATCTTATCACGAATTTCTTCGAAAAGACAGTTGGGGAAATTATTGGTTAAGTTGCATGATTTTATATCATCGTCTTTTTGGAACTCAATTTTACCTTCTATTTACAGAAAACTATCGTACGCAGCCGAAATTAGATCTTGCCTTTGAATTAAGATGCGTATTTCTTCGGAAGGTCCATATTTAGAAGATCCACACGGAAGATAAGTTTGAATATCTGGTTTAATTTTAATATTATCAAAGTGTACGTTTTGAAAGAGGTTTAATGACTCGGTATTGTCGGTGAGAAATTATAAACCAATTGACGTTAAAAAGTATTTCTCCGCACATGTTAACCGCAATGAAAGTTGATGAATAGTTAACGACTTACTGTAGGGATGATGTCTTCTACATAAATTTTTGCAAGGTGGAATTGGTCCTTGATTAATTCTCAGACCCACATTCTCTTAGTCCTAACCGTATGGGGAATTGTTCACTTTCACCTATTAATTCGCCCTCAGGATTAGTCAAGTTAATTGTTATATTACTAATCACATCTAATTATTGAGTATTGCTTGGAGTTTTATTTAGATGATAACCTGGTGGACCTGAAACGTCAATTTCATATAATGCTTTTCCAGTTTCCCGTTTCGATATCATTTTATAATGTGGCACTGTATGTGTAGGTTGGTGTGTTTAAGTATTTGGATGTCTTAGGCACACGTGTGTAAGATACTTGGTTCTAATATTTTAGACTCTAACCCTAGCATGCGATCAGTGCTATTTTCGTTAGTAAAATCGACCTCAAATGAACTGTTTATCTCACATTTAAGCGTATGGTTGTTTGCTCTAATGATAAAATTTTCGGTGGATATTTTAGATTTTAGTTAATCACTAATTTCATCTAGCTCCTATGCGTCGTGTGGAATATTAATCACTTGCAAATGGGATGGATTTGTCTAACCATAATTTTATCGATAGATAGAACTAGAACTAGCTGTGTTACCAACACCGTTTAAACTGAGTGTTATTGACATAACTGAGAAAAGTTGACGTTATATTGATTATTTGTACAGGTGTTCGCAAATAATTGTATTAAGTTCTTGATCTCGATTTTGTAAGCTTACGTTAATTTGTTTAATTTATTTACCGCGGTTCGAGCTCAAACCGAATTTTACAAAAAAAGGGAGGTTGGTTCGTTACTTAGGGCTGATCGATTACTGCTAGACGTTTCCACACTGATCAATGTACATTAAAAGTAAAGGTAAAATGTATTTTACCTATTCAATACAATAGCCAAATGATTTACACTTATTCCAACTTATCCTATATATTTACAAGTGAATAACAACAAAAAATCATATGCTCAAATAGCACAACAGAAAATATGTTTCAAGTAAAACAAACATTCACCATATACCAAGGGGCCCCGGGAGGTTGGATTGGTCTTCTTGCGCACGGCGGCGCCTTGACGAGGTGCCTCCAGGAACAGCAGACAGATTAGTACCCTCGTTATGTTTTCTGCGAAAATAACATTAACTGCGTGTTTAGATGTAAGAAGGAAAATGATCTTAATGTGCTGTATAAAGTGAATATAGAACTAAAAAAGGAAAATTGAATAAAAATACCA
Organism: Vesta saturnalis; assembly: GCA_036346205.1. Lineage (NCBI taxonomy): Eukaryota > Metazoa > Arthropoda > Insecta > Coleoptera > Lampyridae > Vesta > Vesta saturnalis. The sequence continues at coordinate 5,238,447 of JARFJB010000001.1, forward strand.
GAATATTTAGGTCCGATCCTGTTTGGTAGTACACGGTGAAAAACAATTGGTTTTATACGGTTACGATAACGGGATTTCGAGTTTACGACCATAAGAACAAGGCGAATGATTCCAATATACCTACTTCTAGGACACACATAAAATAAATAGTTTTAAAGGGTCTTGTATTTCGGCACTACTTTTTAACTATATTTTATAATAGAAATCGTGTTTTATATCATATAAATGCAATTTTTAACCCTAACTTTTAAGAAAAAAAATTGAAACGAATATTTAGTATCTAACTGCGATCTTCCTAATTACTGTATAATGTTAATTACGGAAAATCAAAATATACTCTAATTACAATTGGTAATTAGTTGGACTTGTTTTCGTACGTGAAATGGAATACTGACTATTCTCTGTTGAATTTACGGTATGCGGGAACGCGTAATGCGTTGGCCACTTGGACGCGCCCAGTTTAGTAAGCGACGGGGGTGGATACCTAGCCCACCTCCAACTGGGTGGCGACCTAAAGTGTTTAAACTTTTAGGACGTTTCGGTTTACAGGAGTGTTTATCAGGTTGGCAGGATACTAAACTAAACGTTGTCCAGGTACACGTATATTTTTATTTTTACTACTACTGCTACCATCACTGTTTTGACAGTACCAACAAAACAATGTTAAATTATTATTCATATTGTTACTGCAACTGTGGAATATCAATATACAACGGTGAACTTCTGGGTTTTGATCGTTCCAGAAATGATTTTATTGCTGTTTGCATTTTTGTTAGATAAATTCACTTGTTCGTAATTGCACCACGACTAAACACTGTTTAAGAAGTGATTCTAGTTAAAGCATGTGTAATTTACATATAATGGTGTTACAGCACTACTATTTCTAACAAAATGTTAGTTTGTTGTTTTTCCAGCTGCGCAGAAACTACTTAGGAACACATCGTTCGTGTTTAGTAACGTTTTAAATCCTTCAATGCGAGTATTTTCTTTGAAATACTCACAAAAGTGCTGATGAAACACATTTAAAATCAGCTGTTTCCATCATTATGCGTTCACCATACCTCGTATTAGTTACAACCACATTCATCACTTTATACTTTTTAGATATCTCGAGGTCACACACATTTTTAAAGTGTTTGCAATAGGTGCTTTGATTTAACTCTGCTAATTCCCTGTTTAATAATTACATGTTTCTAACTGACCGATTTCAATACACCACACTGCGGTTTATATAAGAGAAATGCTCACCTTGACCTACTTTTAGTTTAGACAACTATTTCACCTTGACCCAAATTAGTCAATAAAAGAACCATTTAACCTTGACCTACTTTTTAGCATAGACAATTTGTCCTTCAAAGGAGTGTCCAAGGTCATCACCAGAGAGCGAAAACGGGCCCTATATGACTACTAATACGCATAAAAATTGTAAACGGGAAATGTTAAAAGTAGATGTCATATTACACAATCTATTGATTTTGCAAAGCATTCTAGATGAAAACGCTGCACTGCCGCCGTTGCTTTTTTTTATTTAAAAAATATTTGTCACGTCAAAGACGGTCAAATTTAAAATCAATAAAGAGAGTAAAGGTTTTATTAATTTTTATATTTTTTTGTATAAACTCCATTTTTTTTAGTTATGAAAAATTGAAAACAAAATATGTGTATGTAATAAAATAATGATTAAAATTAAAGTTATAATATTTTCATTTTGCTACAACCTTTTAACTAATAAAGATATTGAACTACCTTTTTTACCAATGTTTTACAAATTTAAGATATTTTCTGGCCATGATAAACTAATGATGAAGTTACATTTACAAATTCTGAGAAGAATCGAAAAACGCCCCCTAGCGGTGTCTTTAAAAGAATAATATTATTAATTTTTACATTATTAGCCTTAAAAACCTGTTTTTGGCAAAACAATATATATATATATATATATATATATATATATATATATATGGTTTCTCAGGGAAACCGTTCGTTAGAAGTTTTTGTGGTTAGAAAAGAACTTTTGTGCTCCAGGTTCATTCAAGGTTTTCATTTAAAAATATATTCAAGGTCATACCACCATTTCTGGTTACCCTGTTGTTCTTCATTGACTTCCCTATTTCGTTCTTTCAAATGTACCACCCTGTATACTATTGGATGGTCGTATGCAGAATTTGATTCTGCATCGATTTGGTATAGCTTTCCCTATACACATTTCCAATTTTTGACGGAAACCGAAACATCGTTTGCTTCTGGAAACAAAATTAATGTGATTGAAACGGCAGAAGTTTACTTTAATTAGAACATTTAAACAGAACGGGAACATTACAAAATTTAGAACGTCACAGCATATGAAAAACAAAAAGACAGAAAATGGGGCATAAGAAATAATAAATGAGCGTAAAATTACAATAATTGCATTACATGGCCGCCATTTTGGTTTAAACACTGAATAATTCAGTCACATATTTCTCTAATTTGTACAGGCCTAGAGTACACTAGTTCTTTTATCGGCCCTAGAGCTGAAAATACTAGGCAGTCAAATCGGGTGATCTGGATGGACAGTTCCAAGAAACTGGCCATCAAGGTGAACTGCTGGTGTACAGCTGTAGTGACATATGTTTGTTCTGTCACGTGGAGGTAAAGAATTTCCAAAATCACTAACAAACCCTCTGAATATTTCCATATACCTAGCCCCATTCAAATTTTTACCGTACGCTTGATATGCCACTCCATTGTCCATAATTAAACAAAAACATTAAAAGGCAAGTGGTCCCGGTGATTATGTTCCGTTATGACATATGGATTATATTGTGCCCAGTAGTGATTATTTCGGCAATGTATAATTCTGCTTCATTAGTCCACATAATTTTATGAAGAAACCTCGGACCTTCGGTAACTTTTACTCACAAGAACTCGCAAAAGTCAACTCGTCTTGCCTCACTGAGGCGTAATAGGTGCACAATTATCTCAGAAAAAGCATTCATTTTAAGTTTTATTAATATTCTGTAGATTCATGCTCGTAAAATACCCAAATCTAGCGTTTCTGCTGGAATTGAATCCGTGGATAAGCTTGAAAATAAGCCAACACATTCACCTGGTCATCTTCATTATCTAATACGGCTTTAGGTGATTTCGATACTTCCAGTTGCAATAAACCGAGCTTCGATTTTTGTAAATTTTCCGGGAGTCATTGTTGTTAGGTTCGGATATTGTTCGTTAAGTAATTTTTAAGTTTTTGCTTTTTCAGCGCGACGTTTCGGAACCGGACTCTGCTTCCGTCATCAGACTTAGTTCTGAGAAGGACTGTTTTCGTAGTTGAGTCGAATTCATATGTTACGAATGTCGCTCAGTGGCTCAGCGATTAAGGTGTCAGACTTGCAAATAAAAGGTACCAAGTTCGAATCTGAGAGCAGTCAAGTGCTTGGGAAAGAATCACAACATATGAATTCGACTCAAGTGCGAAAGGACTAAACCTGGTGACGCAAACAGAATCCGTTGACGAAACGTCGTGCTCAAAAGCAAACACTGTGGAAATAAGCTGATCAACTCAATCAATCTGCATGTTTTGTTATGTGTTTATCGCGAATAACGTGTATTTTCGATAACTTCCGTTACGTTATTTAATGAATGAACTAATTAGTTACATCTAAATAAATATTTCCGTATTCGTTGGTGGAATGTTTTTAATTTCGTACCTAAAAAATTATTTTTCGCATCTCTACAGTTAAACTAATTTATTTAACGTACACATCTTTTTTACTCCTTTATAGATATAAATTTGGTATTTAAACAAGTTGCGCCATCTCGAAGATTTAGGGTCATTTAATGAAGTTTGAAAAGGAATCTTGTTTTTAAAAGACAACAATGGGATATCTGTAAAATTTATTTATCCAAAATTTGGTTTTAACATTCTTATCTAGTTTGAATAGTTTTGACAGGTTTGCAATATTGCTTTTGTTAGGGCGTTGTTCCTGATCTTTCTTTTACTTAAGACGCCATTTTCCGATGGGGAGATTGATCTTCAAGAAAAATTTTTCCTTCCGTTTATAAGATGTTTAAGCATCGTTTCTTTGGAAAAATTTTCATATAAGGTAATGGTTTTTGGTATAAAACCTTACTGATGCTTTACAAGCGGATCTTATTGAAATTCTCAATCTTCATATCCTCGGGTAAGTTTAACACATGTTCGACAACTTTTAGTAAATCGATTCTTTCATTTAGGCACTTTCGCACGATTAATTAAATTTATAACATAGGTCTGTTGAAACGAAATCATCGCTATCGGCTCTAAACATCTAAAAAGAGGTATGCTTGTATAATGTAATTAGTAACGTACTTACTTGTATCACTTTCAGCGCCTTGATACCGGCGAAATAAACAGCTATTCTTTATTTATATACCTAACTAGCAAATTGGAATCCACTACCGATCACCTCCGTACCTATTCCTACTGGAATGCTGGCTCTTAGCTACTGATTAGCTGTCTTGGTTCCAAAAGTAACTACCACCTTCGAAACACGAAGGGCATTTACAGTTTGGTAAGTCTTCATCAAAGGTCAGAATTCTTTATTATTCAATATACACAGGATTTGTGTAATGAACAGTGTATTGCTAAAATTAGTACAACAGAGTTAGGTTACATTCGGGGGTTTAACCTTATTTACTTACCTGTAACAAAAATTTATCATTTATAATAACATGCTTTTACTGGAGGCTAAAGTGGTTGAATAATTTAGAGTTTGATTTGTTCAATTTGTAATTTCTTTCTGCATACAAAAGAAGGAAAAAACCACACCTATTATTCACTGGGACGTTGACCTACTTAGTTCACTACCTTCACACGGTAGTTGCGCGTTGAAGCTCCTGTTTGTAAAATACATTATATACAGGGTGGAACAGATATCGAGGTCGTATGAATTACAGTCATTGTTTGAAACTGTATAGATATTTATATTCAAATTTAGAATTTCTGTAACTTTTCTGTACTTTGTCTTTCCTTAATATTAATTATTTGTCATTACGGATAATTTTGTTCAGAGCAGGTTTTGCTGTAATAAAATTTCTGTACTATTGAATGTCTTGCTGCCATTCTATGCCTTGCACTGAACAGACTATCCAGATATTTCTATTTAATACCACTTCTTAAGGGTTTTAATAAAATTCAAGAAACCGAAATTAAAATCATTGGGGATTTAAATTCTATTTTGTGAAACGTAGGCAAGCCGTTTCAAAAATTAAGCACTACTATTTTCATTGTGGATCTATTTTGGATCGCACTTTATGGGTTACTTTCGCCCTTTCGGCTGCGATTTGTAAGTACTTACAACCGTCGGGAGCGGCACAATTAACGAAACTTTTCTTTTACATTTAGGGTTCGATTAACGAACTAAATACATTTAGTTTTTTTTTTATTCTTTGTGGGCATCTGCGACGGCTCACCACTTGCCATCGTCAGGGCTGAATTATAATTATGTTGTAAGTTAAGATTGTTATGAATACTTTGGGGGAAAACTAGCATAGTATCATATTTGTTTACGCTCGATATTTATTCGACAAGTATTAATTTGAGTTTAAATTAAATTAAATAAACGATTACTGTGTGGTTGTTCGGGTAAAAGTTTGTCTCTCTTTTAAATTGTTTCCTTTTTTTTTGGAGCACTACCTGTTTCAGGTTTTACAGGACCTGCCCCTACTGTACTCCTCTTTTTCCTTTTTCTTTCCTTTTCTCCCCTTTCCTGACTAAAACCTGTGGCGCCTATCCTTTAGTGGCTATCTAACCACGTCAACACCATTGTAGCAACCCTCCAAAACCCCACGCATCCAAGTGCTCTGCGGTCAAACGACCGTACGCAGCAGCTTAGTCGAGTGCACTTTCAAAAAAATGTTTACATGCAGGTTAGACATGTAGCAGTTTGCCTGACAATTCGTCCACTTTTACCATGCGTATAAAGCAAATTTAACGAAACATTATTGAGTATTCTTCAATACTCTTCATTATAAGAAAATTAACAAAATCACTAGAATGTAGATAGGACTATTGGAGTTTCATTGGCTTTTGATAAAAGATGTGGATTATAAATAACAGTGGGAAATAGGATAGGGAAAGCTATTGCGAATCGGTGCGGAATCAAATTCTGTATTGGTGTCACGTTTCAAAGAACGAACTGTTTCAACTTTAAAAATGTTTAATTGTCATCAAAACACCCTGTATGTGATAAATCAATGGCCAAGTATCATTCTTGCGCTTTCGTCTGCCCCAGTCGAAAATGGACAAAAGGCGCAGTGTTGAAAATAAAACTACATCTTTCAAAATGATATCTAAGAAACAGTTGAAAATAGGTACAGGGAAACCTGATAGAAGTCATTATGAAATTTTTTCAGGAATCCAAAAATGAAATGATATACCGGGTGGCCCATTTAAAATACAGGAGATAATGGCGACTCCCAGTATAACAGGAAGTGGTATGACCTTGACAATTTTTAAAATGAAAGAGAAGCTTCAATAACCCTGGAGTCCAAAAATTAAACATTTTATGTTTTTTAACAACGAAAACTTCTAACAAGTGGCTATACTGAGAAACCCTGGGAACATACATATCGGGCATAAAATTAGTGCGTAATTCTTGTGGTGCCCCGTAACTATTTTAGATAGAAAAAATCTTAAAATATGAAAGTTGTGTATTACGTTCTTTTCCGTAACCTAAAAATATCTACAATTCTACAAGGTGTTGCACTTTCTGGTAACAGTATCCAACTTAAATAGTTTAAATTGAACACCCTATATATTTTAAATTATTCTTATTCTGTCATCAATTGCCTATCTGCTAATGTTTTGTTTTTTTTTAAATTAGGATCAGCCGTTACCGAGTTATTCAACTTTTTAGGATAAATATGACGTAAGCAGACACAACGAATAAAATTTGCAGCGGCCACATTATGACAGATTAATAAAAATATTTTGTTAAACGTTTGTCAAGATCAATTACTGTCATCCGAAAATTAAAAGTTAAGTTCCAGCGTTCAGGGTGTTTGCTACGGTGGTACAGTAACTTAATATTTCTATTGGCCATAACTCAATTTTTTTGAATTGTCATTTTTAGAGAGCTGTAGAAGCAACAGCAAAAACAAAACTATTACCTGTCATATTAATTCGCAGTAAATTAGAATTTGTGTGTTGTGCTGCATAAGTTCACAGTTTTGTGCATCAGAATGAACTTTTCTAGGAGTAGTGCGTTGATATGATCTATGTATTAGGAGAATGTGATCGAAACTTTCTCCTTGCATCCCGAAGCTATCCTCAGAACTATTCTGATAGAAGACACCCCATTCAACTGTGCCCTTTTTACCGATGAGACGACTTTTTGTAACAAAACCCTCCCTAATCAGCGAAATTTCTATCATGACGATACCGATTTACCCGAATTCCTGAGAGCAGTTGATCATCAAGATCAGTGGTCAATAAACGTGTGGGGTGGAACTGCCGGGACACAAGTTGTTGGCTCACATTTTTTTGAGAACCATCTTAATGGTCAAATGTATCTCCACTTTCTTGAACATGAATTGAACTATTTACTGCAACTGTTTCAGGTTTTACAGGGCCTGCCCCTACTGTACTCCTCTTTTTCCTTTTTCTTTCCTTTTCTCCCCTTTCCTGACTAAAACCTGTGGCGCCTATCCTTTAGTGGCTATCTAACCACGTCAACACCATTGTAGCAACCCTCCAAAACCCCACGCATCCAAGTGCTCTGCGGTCAAACGACCGTACGCAGGAGCTTAGTCGAGTGCACTTTCAAAAAAATGTTTACATGCAGGTTAGACATGTAGCATAAAATTGGCGACCAACGTTTCGGCCAGAGTTTTGGAGTACGTACAAATTTTTAGCTACATTTTAATTTTTTTTTCTCTTCTCATTCCTTGGGGTTATCTTAAATATTTTTCTTCTCTTTAGGTTATTGTATACACTTGGCGTGTTAGTGCCAACGGGGTTATAATATATGATATAGTATTTTACTTTACTTCCTGAATTAATTTGATCTTTTATGTTACTAAGATGGCTGTTACACTTCGTTTTGATGTTAATCGTCTTACGAAGACAGAATTAATGTATGAATTATTATCTAGAGGTTTAGACTGTAACGTTAATGTCGAAGCTTTATGTAAATCGGTGCGTAGCGCGAGAATACTCGACGCTAACAAATCTCTTACTATGACTGCACATCAGATTCCGTTCGCGGACGACGAAATTGCTTTAAACGCTGCCATTCGGGAATTAAATACCGGCATCGACTCTTCTATTGGTGACTGCACTTCGGCTGCTTTTCTTCGTCTGAGTACTTTAGTACTTCATGCTCAAAGACGATGCGAACTTATGATAGCGGATTCAGAAATGGAAATCGCTCAGAAAAATCAATTCCTAGTCGAATTACAAAATTTACGTTCTGACTTAGAGCAAAAAAGGAAAAAGGGTAAACGTATTACATTCTCTGATACAGTTTCTTCACCAATAGCGGGACCTTCTGCAAATTCTACGGCTCATGGCGAACCTGACCCTATGGACGTAGAACCACCATTAATTTCTTCCGATGAGGACGTTGATGTGCCTCGGGTACCTCAGCTTCTACTTTTACTCCTTCCTTAAGTCACTTCTCCATTACCAAGTTAGGGTTATCGTTCTCTGGCGACAGTACTGCCTCTCTCTTTGATTTCTTAACGCGGGTAGAAGAATTAAGTGCTTCTCGTGGTTTATCCCATAAATTTTTATTCTCTGTTATCCCGGAACTATTAAAGGAAACGCATTATTACTCTATCGTGCTCGTAAACACGCGTTATCTTCGTGGAAAGATGTAGTTGCGCTACTTAAGACTGAGTTTTTACCGTTAGACTACGATGAACGTTTATTGGACGAGATTAAGTCTAGAACGATGGGTCCTTCGGAAACCATAAGTATTTATGTCGCTGTCATGCAAAGTCTTTTCCAACGACTCTCAGTTCCAATACCCGATCAAAAACAGTTATATTATGTACGCCGTAATCTAACACCCTTCTATTAGAATGCGTTAGCGTTAACTGAAGTCTCTACACTTTCACAGTTAATAACTTTAGGGAAAAAGATAGAACAAAACAAGTATTTTATGGAATCTTTTAAACCTCCTCCGTCAAGGAAATCGTCACAACTGTTAGAACCTAGTTTGGCTTACGTTGATTCACCTTCTGACTCCTTTAAACCTTCTCCTTCTTCTCAATCATCGTCGGGAAAACCGAATACTACGGCGACTCCGCAAACTTCTAATGTTCTTGCACCTACTGTAACTTTACGCTGCTGGAATTGCTCTGGGAGTGGGCATACTTCACCACGTTGTCCACAACCCCAAAATAGGCATTGCTATGGCTGTGGTAAGCCTGGTTATACACGCACTACTTGCCCAGTATGCACTTCTAATCAGGGAAACTAATTTCTGAATCTTCTATCCGAGGAGAGGATTCTATCTTACCGTTAATCTCGGAAACAGCTTTTTGTGGAGTACCAGACTCTCGTCGCATTCTTCTTGACTATATTTTTGCGAGTGTTCGTAACGACGAACGACCTTACTTAAACGTCAATATCTTTGGTTATACTTTTCAGGGTCTTTTAGACTCTGGCGCTTCACGCACTATTATAGAAAATTTGGGTTGGCATATTTTACAGCGACTAGGTCTATCTTTATACGTGGGTTCGTTTACTGCCTGCACACTGGCGAATGGTAATACTTGTAATATTCTGGGTCAAATTACTCTACCGATCACTGTCGAATCTAAAACGATCATGCTGGATGTTCTCGTGGTGCCTGAAGTACCTCACAAACTAATTCTGGGTATCGACTTCTGGAAGGCGATTAACTGCGTCCCCTGATCTTAGACATGGACAATGGACATTTGGTAATGATACTAGTTTAGCAACTATCTCTTCTGAACATTTGAGTTCTTTCTCTGATCTTCCTACATCTCAACGTTCTGCTCTAAAAACTTTACTGGATTACTCTTTTCAAAATTCCGACACTTTAGGATGTACTACTCTAGTCCAACATGAAATACGTACTAATTCCGAGCCAATCAAACAGCGCTATTACCCATTATCTCCTGCTTTACAACGAGTAGCTAACACTGAGTTAGATACGATGCTGCAATTAGGTGTCGTCGAACCATCAAATAGTCCTTGGTCAAGCCCGATTGTTTTAGTTAGAAAGAAAGATGACTTACCGGTTTTGCGTCGACTTTCGCAAAGTTAATGCGGTGACGGAAAAGGATGCTTATCCTTTGCCTTACATATCTTCTATTCTGGACCGTTTACGTGATGCACGTTACCTTTCTAGCTTGGACATTCGCTCTGCTTACTGGCAGATTCCTCTTTTGGACGAATCTAAACCTATGACTGCTTTTACCGTCCCTGGACGCGGACTTTTTCAGTTTATTCGAATGCCTTTTGGCTTGCACAATTCGCCTGCTACTTTTCAACGACTAATTGATAGAGTTTTGGGGGGAGACTTAGAACCTTACTGCTTCGCTTATCTTGACGATATCGTTTTGGCTACACCTACCTTTGAAAAACATTTGGAAGTACTCGAAAAAATTTTTCAACGTCTATCTTCCGCAGGTCTCACTTTGAGACAAGACAAGTGTCATTTCTGCCGTCCTGAGTTAAAATACTTGGGATACGTCGTTAATAAGGATGGACTTCTAGTAGATCCCGAAAAAGTTTCTGCAGTTTGCTTAATACCTGTTCCTAAAAATGTTTCTGATGTTCGCCGCTTAGTCGGTATGGCGGGATGGTATCGTCGTTTCATACCTAACTTTTCTTCTGTCATTAAACCTCTAACTTCACTTACTCAAAAGAATGCTCCATTTGTTTGGACTTCTGAATGCGAAACCGCTTTTACTTCTTTAAAAGAATGTCTAGTGTCAGCTCCTATTCTTTCTTGTCCTGATTTCTCACATACCATTTGTCATTCAAACAGATGCCTCTGACTTTGGTATCGGTGCGGTACTCTGTCAACAATTTCCTACTGGCGAAAAGGTAGTCAGTTATATTAGTAGATCTTTGATTAAGGCTGAACGTCACTATTCCACTACGGAAAAAGAGTGTCTAGCTGTTATCTGGGCTATTGAGAAACTTCGTCCCTACATTGAGGGTTCTCACTTTACCGTCGTTACTGACCACCATTCTTTGATATGGTTAAATAACTTACAGAATCCTACTGGACGGCTTTGTCGTTGGGCGATTCGCCTGCAGCAGCACGACTTTTCGATTATTCACCGTAAAGGTAAAGAACATCTAGTACCTGACGCTCTGTCGAGATCAGTTCCGAAAATAGACTGTATTAATACTTCTTCAACTTCTTTAGTCACTCTGCCTGTTCAGGATAAATGGTATTTAAAAACCATTTCTCGTATCTCTACATTCCCTAGAAAATATCCTTCTTGGGTTGTACAGGACGGACTCCTTTATAAACGTTCCAAATTTTCTTCTTCAGATTCTTCTTCGGCCCATTGGAAAATAGTCGTTCCTAAAGAACAACGCAAACGTATTATTTCTGAAAACCACGATCTTCCAACTTCTGGTCACTTTGGAGTCACTAAAACTATTGCTAAAATTTCTATTCACTACTACTGGCCTGCACTTCGTGCAGATATCATTCGCTATATTCGGCAATGTGCTGTCTGTTCTGCACATAAAGTTGAACAGTCTGCTCCACCGGGGTTTCTAGCACCAACAGCCAAACCTACTAAGCCTTGGCAAATTTTATGTTTGGATATCGTCGGTCCTCTTCCTAGGTCCTCTAAAGGACATGCTTTTGTGTTAGTTATAGCGTATTGCTTTACGAAATTTTCCTGTTTCTTTCCCTTACGCCATGCTACTGCTTCTGCTGTGTGTCAAGTCGTGGAAGACAATATTTTTTTTCTATTTGGTACTCCACAGTACATTATTAGCGATAATGGTGTACAGTTTCGCAGTAAAGAATTTATGAAATTATCTTCTGATTATCGAACCACTATCCTTTTCAACGCTAAATACCATCCTAGAGCGAATCCTGCGAAACGAATTAACCGAGTCCTAAAAACTTTAATCTCCTCCTATACCACTCAGAACCAACGTAAATGGGACGTAAATTTAAACAAAATTGGCTGTGCTATCCGCTCTGCAAAGCACGAAGTTATTGGCTGTTCTCCTTATTACGCTTTATTTGGACGCGAACATAACTTATTTGGCGACCTTTTAGGTCCACCACCTTCTCCAGATTCTACTTTATTAGGCCCAGATCGCGAAAAACTTTCCGACAATAAACTAGTTCGTCAGTTCGATTCTATTCACACTGATATCAATAAACGACTGGCTAAAGCTTATCAAAGTCAACATCTACGCTATAACCTACGACGTAGACCGGTTAAATTTAAACTCGGAAACTGTGGAAACGCAACTACGTGTTATCAGACGCGGCGCGGCATTTTAATGCGAAACTCGCTCCAAAGTTTACTGGTCCTTTCCTTATAAAACGAGTGTTATCTTCCTGGACTTATGAAATCAAAGATTCTGTTGGTAAATCCCTCGGGGTTTATCACGTCAAAGATTTAAAGCCACATATACCGGCCGATGATTCTTCTGAGTCCGATTCCTCCGTGCACTTGGCGTCCTCCTGTCCTCTTCCTCGTCCTGATCGATCCCTTCGGTATCCTAAACGACGCAAAAGACACAAACCTCCTAGCTAAACCCTTACTCCCTTTTTTTGCTATTGTGACGTTTTGGCTTTCCTTGTGGCTCTCTTTTCGTAATGGGCGGTTGGTTGGGCGATACTGGCGGGCCACTTTACGGAGACCTCTCCTTCGTCTTCCGTGACCTCTACATCCGGTCCCTTCTCTTTCCTGTCTGCATTTCTTCGGGGTCTTCCTACTAATTTCCTCAGGGGATCTTCGGAGACTTGCCCTTTTCATTTCACTTTCCTATCTTCTGTCTTTGATCTACATCTACTCTACCTTCCTATTTCACTGTACTGGATGAATGCTTGTATGAATGGAGCTAAGAGGAACGGGATGGGTACGCCTTCCCCGTGCGAGCTTCGGTGACCACGGGATCCCGGGAATCAGAGTCAATGGGGAAAATTTTCGCCGCAAATGTGATTTCTTCTTTCTCTCCTACTATCTCTTAATAGCACCTATGCCATTTCATCTGTGCTAGTTCATGGTGGCATAGGGTTGAGTTGGGGTCCTTAAGGGACCTACTTATTACACTCTTTCGGCAAAGGGGTCAAAATTATGGGCTTTCTTTTCTTGCGGGTTGGGATGGGTGTTCTTCGGGGTTTTGGTTTTTAGGCTGCCGGCCCTTAAGTTCGGCTGAGGGTGGGGTACTTTTATAGTGGGTTGGGTTTCCTTTCTTTCTTCCTCTTCTGCTATTCTTTTAGGTTTCTTTAGGTTCCGGGTATACCACGCGTTTGCTTTTGGAATGACTGAGACGAAGACAATCTACCTACCCAAATTACCTCATCCTTATCCACTTTGCTTCCTTAACTTTAGTAATAGACCTTTTTTTTTGTTTTCTCCTAGTTTTTTTTGTTTTTTTGGAAGTATTATCGCTTCACGGTATGCTCTCCTTTCTCTTTTGTTTTCTTTTCTCTCTATTTTCTCCTAGTACCGGCCGAATGCCGAAGGGCTCACGTGGGAGTTTGGAGTCAGGTCGTTCTTTCGTGGAATGCTCGAGTTGTATGCTTTATGGGTGTCTCTGGTGGTATATGCGTCATTGTCGTCCGCAATTAACTTTCTTCCTGTCTTCTTATTTCTTCTTATTTTGGGTTGGGTTTACTTTGTTTGCTCCGGGTTGGGAATGGCTTAGGGTTGTTTACTTCCTCGCAGGGGTTTGGTTTTTACTTATATATATATATATATATATATATATATATATATATATATATATATGGGTTGGGCGAGAATATATGGGGTTGGGTCATTAGGGATTTTAGGGCTTTTTGTCCTGAGCTTAAGCTCAAACTTCTCTTCCTCCTACCTTCTTTCTTTCCTACCGTACATCGTTATAAATCCTCTTCCGAGGTCTTAATTTTGCTGGGGAATCTGTTACGTGTTTATCGCGAATAACGTGTATTTTCGATAACCTCCGTTACGTTATTTAATGAATGAACTAATTAGTTACATCTAAATAAATATTTCCGTATTCGTTGGTGGAATGTTTTTAATTTCGTACCTAAAAAATTATTTTTCGCATCTCTACAGTTAAACTAATTTATTTAACGTACACATCTTTTTTACTCCTTTATAGATATAAATTTGGTATTTAAACAAGTTGCGCCATCTCGAAGATTTAGGGTCATTTAATGAAGTTTGAAAAGGAATCTTGTTTTTAAAAGACAACAATGGGATATCTGTAAAATTTATTTATCCAAAATTTGGTTTTAACATTCTTATCTAGTTTGAATAGTTTTGACAGGTTTGCAATATTGCTTTTGTTAGGGCGTTGTTCCTGATCTTTCTTTTACTTAAGACGCCATTTTCCGATGGGGAGATTGATCTTCAAGAAAAATTTTTCCTTCCGTTTATAAGATGTTTAAGCATCGTTTCTTTGGAAAATTTTTCATATAAGGTAATGGTTTTGGTATAAAACCTTACTGACGCTTTACAAGCGGATCTTATTGAAATTTTCAATCTTCATATCCTCGGTAAGTTTAACACATGTTCGACAACTTTTAGTAAATCGATTCTTTCATTTAGGCACTTTCGCACGATTAATTAAATTTATAACATAGGTCTGTTGAAACGAAATCATCGCTATCGGCTCTAAACATCTAAAAAGAGGTATGCTTGTATAATGTAATTAGTAACGTACTTACTTGTATCACTTTCAGCGCCTTGATACCGGCGAAATAAACAGCTATTCTTTATTTATATACCTAACTAGCAAATTGGAATCCACTACCGATCACCTCCGTACCTATTCCTACTGGAATGCTGGCTCTTAGCTACTGATTAGCTGTCTTGGTTCCACAAAGTAACTACCACCTTCGAAACACGAAGGGCATTTACAGTTTGGTAATTCTTCATCAAAGGTCAGAATTCTTTATTATTCAATATACACAGGATTTGTGTAATGAACAGTGTATTGCTAAAATTAGTACAACAGAGTTAGGTTACATTCGGGGGTTTAACCTTATTTACTTACCTGTAACAAAAATTTATCATTTATAATAACATGCTTTTACTGGAGGCTAAAGTGGTTGAATAATTTAGAGTTTGATTTGTTCAATTTGTAATTTCTTTCTGCATACAAAAAGAAGGAAAAAAAACCACACCTATTATTCACTGGGACGTTGACCTACTTAGTTCACTACCTTCACACGGTAGTTGCGCGTTGAAGCTCCTGTTTGTAAAATACATTATATACAGGGGGGAACAGATATCGAGGTCGTATGAATTACAGTCATTGTTTGAAACTGTATATATATTTATATTCAAATTTAGAATTTCTGTAACTTTTCTGTACTTTGTCTTTCCTTAATATTAATTATTTGTCATTACGGATAATTTTGTTCAGAGCAGGTTTTGCTGTAATAAAAATTTCTGTACTATTGAATGTCTTGCTGCCATTCTATGCCTTGCACTGAACAGACTATCCAGATATTTCTATTTAATACCACTTCTTAAGGGTTTTAATAAAATTCAAGAAACCGAAATTAAAATCATTGGGGATTTAAATTCTATTTTGTGAAACGTAGGCAAGCCGTTTCAAAATTAAGCACTACTATTTTCATTGTGGATCTATTTTGATCGCACTTTATGGGTTACTTTCGCCCTTTCGGCTGCGATTTGTAAGTACTTACAACCGTCGGGAGCGGCACAATTAACGAAACTTTTCTTTTACATTTAGGGTTCGATTAACGAACTAAATACATTTAGTTTTTTTTATTCTTTGTGGGCATCTGCGACGGCTCACCACTTGCCATCGTCAGGGCTGAATTATAATTATGTTGTAAGTTAAGATTGTTATGAATACTTTGGGGGAAAACTAGCATAGTATCATATTTGTTTACGTTCGATATTTATTCGACAAGTATTAATTTGAGTTTAAATTAAATTAAATAAACGATTACTGTGTGGTTGTTCGGGTAAAAGTTTGTCTCTCTTTAAATTGTTTCCTTTTTTTTGGAGCACTACCTGTTTCAGGTTTTACAGGACCTGCCCTACTGTACTCCTCTTTTTCCTTTTTCTTTCCTTTTCTCCCCTTTCCTGACTAAAACCTGTGGCGCCTATCCTTTAGTGGCTATCTAACCACGTCAACACCATTGTAGCAACCCTCCAAAACCCCACGCATCCAAGTGCTCTGCGGTCAAACGACCGTACGCAGCAGCTTAGTCGAGTGCACTTTCAAAAAAATGTTTACATGCAGGTTAGACATGTAGCAGTTTGCCTGACAATTCGTCCACTTTTACCATGCGTATAAAGCAAATTTAACGAAACATTATTGGAGTATTCTTCAATACTCTTCATTATAAGAAAATTAACAAAATCACTAGAATGTAGATAGGACTATTGGAGTTTCATTGGCTTTTGATAAAAGATGTGGATTATAAATAACAGTGGGAAATAGGATAGGGAAAGCTATTGCGAATCGGTGCGGAATCAAATTCTGTATTGGTGTCACGTTTCAAAGAACGAACTGTTTCAACTTTAAAAATGTTTAATTGTCATCAAAACACCCTGTATGTGATAAATCAATGGCCAAGTATCATTCTTGCGCTTTCGTCTGCCCCAGTCGAAAATGGACAAAAGGCGCAGTGTTGAAAATAAAACTACATCTTTCAAAATGATATCTAAGAAACAGTTGAAAATAGGTACAGGGAAACCTGATAGAAGTCATTATGAAATTTTTTCAGGAATCCAAAAATGAAATGATATACCGGGTGGCCCATTTAAAATACAGGAGATAATGGCGACTCCCAGTATAACAGGAAGTGGTATGACCTTGACAATTTTTAAAATGAAAGAGAAGCTTCAATAACCCTGGAGTCCAAAAATTAAACATTCTATGTTTTTTAACAACGAAAACTTCTAACAAGTGGCTATACTGAGAAACCCTGGGAACATACATATCGGGCATAAAATTAGTGCGTAATTCTTGTGGTGCTCCGTAACTATTTTAGATAGAAAAAATCTTAAAATATGAAAGTTGTGTATTACGTTCTTTTCCGTAACCTAAAAATATCTACAATTCTACAAGGTGTTGCACTTTCTGGTAACAGTATCCAACTTAAATAGTTTAAATTGAACACCCTATATATTTTAAATTATTCTTATTCTGTCATCAATTGCCTATCTGCTAATGTTTTGTTTTTTTTTAAATTAGGATCAGCCGTTACCGAGTTATTCAACTTTTTAGGATAAATATGACGTAAGCAGACACAACGAATAAAATTTGCAGCGGCCACATTATGACAGATTAATAAAAATATTTTGTTAAACGTTTGTCAAGATCAATTACTGTCATCCGAAAAATTAAAAGTTAAGTTCCAGCGTTCAGGGTGTTTGCTACGGTGGTACAGTAACTTAATATTTCTATTGGCCATAACTCAATTTTTTTGCGAATTGTCATTTTTAGAGAGCTGTAGAAGCAACAGCAAAAAACAAAAACAATTACCTGTCATATTAATTCGCAGTAAATTAGAATTTGTGTGTTGTGCTGCATAAGTTCACAGTTTTGTGCATCAGAATGAACTTTTCTAGGGAGTAGTGCGTTGATATGATCTATGTATTAGGAGAATGTGATCGAAACTTTCTCCTTGCATCCCGAAGCTATCCTCAGAACTATTCTGATAGAAGACACCCCATTCAACTGTGCCCTTTTTACCGATGAGACGACTTTTTGTAACAAAACCCTCCCTAATCAGCGAAATTTCTATCATGACGATACCGATTTACCCGAATTCCTGAGAGCAGTTGATCATCAAGATCAGTGGTCAATAAACGTGTGGGGTGGAACTGCCGGGACACAAGTTGTTGGCTCACATTTTTTTGAGAACCATCTTAATGGTCAAATGTATCTCCACTTTCTTGAACATGAATTGAACTATTTACTGCAACATGTCCCTGAAATTGTTGTCCCTATATTGTGGTACCAACATGATGGCATCTTCACATTCTATGTTGAATTTTTTTAAATATTAGAATCCCTGGTAGCTGGATTAGACGAGGTGGTCCACAGAACTGGTCTGCTAGATTTTTTCCTTTGGGGCTGTATAAAGGACATTGTGTACCAAACTCCTCCATCTACCAGCGAAGATATGAAAGAATTCATAATTCTTTTAGCCAAGTTACCCCTGACGTTCATTTACGGAACGAATTCAATTGTGCCTGCAACATAAAGGCGGTTTATTTGAACACTTATTGTAAATTGCTCTAGTATTTCCTCCATTAATTTCATTATGTAGGTGTTAAAATTTTGTAATAAAAATATAAGTCGTTGCTCTGTGTTGATGATTTTATCAACTTGTTTTTTTTATGACAATCTTGCAATATGGATAAATGACGCTCTCGGAATATTTAACATGGCCTTCTAAAATTATAACTCGCATAACACGGTCCTGTTATTCTTAAAACTGCAATAATTTAAAAAGTCTCAACTTTAGGTATAGTAAACCCAATATAAAATCGAAAGAGAATTTATTTCTCTATCTGAATCACTTACAAAATACAAGGTGTTCCACTTCAAAAAAATTGATTTATGGCCAATCGAAATATTAAGTTATTGTACCACCGTAGCAAACACCCTGTATAACAGAATTTAACTATTAATTTTTCGGATGACAGTGACAGATTAATCTGTCACAATGTGGCCACTGCAGATTTTATTCGTTGTGTTTCCATACGTCATATGTTCCTAAAAAGTTGAATAACTCTGTAACGGCTGAACGTAATTAAAAAAACAAACCATTACCAGATAGGGAATTGATGACAGAATAAGAATTTTTAAAAATATACAAGGTGTTCAATTTAAAATATTTAAGTTGGATATTGGTACCCGAAAATGCAACACCCTGTAGCACGGAGAAGAAGCTAGTTCACAACTTTCATAGTTCAAGACATAAGAATTATGCACTAATTTTGCACCCTGTTTATATGTATATATATATATATATATATATATATATATATATATATATATATATATATATATATATATATATATATATATATATATATATATATATATATATATATATATATATATATATATATACTAGTCATCAATATTTTACTTCGTTACTATTGTTATTAGATTGTTGACAATGTAGCTAAGTAAAATACCAATCACGTGCTCACGTGCACATTCCGCTATAAAATTCAAATATAGTCTATGGCTACAGTTGTAACATTTTTAGTTCATTTTAAACCTAAGAAATATTTAATTTACATTTGCATTTGAAAATCTGAAACACTGGAACTGTAGGATCTGTAACAAAATACATGTACCAAAAATTAAAAAACACCGAACTCGTTTGAATAGCTACGCTACTGTCGTCAGCGGTCGACTAGGTAGTAGCTAATTGACCGCTGATGATGATTGCGTAGCTATGATTGCATTTGGTGTTTTTTAATTTTGTGTGGTACGTGGGTGTATTTTGTTTGTTACATTTGCACTGTAACTGAAATAAATAAGTGATGCTGTATACCATGCTGTCTTAAGGAATATAGATAAAACAAAGAACTTCATTAGATTTTAATACATTTTAGTTAATTGTTGCTATCCAGCTGCATAGTAACAAAAGTAACCCGATGTATTAAATTTGATCTGAGTGTTTTGCCATATTAGATTCAACGCAGTCTTATTATAGCAGGATTCATTTGTGATAACGCACGCAATTTGATTCTTATGTAGTGTATTCTAAAATCAGCCCAATCCAATTTAAAAGGAAAATTCAGCGTGTACCATACAATTATTATACGTTAACATGCTTCCTGATCATATATTATGATTTTAGAAAAAAGTTAACTTAAAATTGTTGTGTTGTATAGCAGATTATAAATATTATAAACTCTGTTAAATTGTACAAATCAGTTCAGTTTTTGTTAAATTTAATAATTTTAGTAACATTATTGTTTAAAGAAATTGAAAGCTTTAGTGAATTTTTTTTTGTTAGTTTAGGCTCAATATCTCTCCGTTCTTCTCTGGCAACCTTAGTTATATTTAATACTCCATCAATCTTGGCAGTTGATAAAGTGTATTTCGTTCCAATGCCCTTTCTCACATGTCAGGGCTTCGAAATTGTTGAAACAGTGTTTTTTACAATTACTGTTGTATTAGTATTTATATAGCCCATGTGATACAAGTGGCGCCAGATCCGTAGTGGTTGGGTGTAATTATTCTCAGTAAAGCGGAAAAAGAAAATTGGTTATAAACACAAAATGTTTTTTGGTATAATTTCTAAGTAAAAATAATGTTCTACATACAAATAATAAAATGCAATGGAATTTTTTCTATAAAAACAAATTCGTTTGAATGTAAGAAATGCTTTCCAATCCACTTGTGCCTATATCAACCGGAACACAGCAAACACACTATTAACTACTAATGTTATTAGGTCATTTTCATCCATTGTCATCGAATTTTAACTGTAAAAAGAGTTACTTTGTTGTATTCATAGATTGTTAACAATTAACATGTTAGATGTGGAAGGATTTGAAAATCCTACTCACACGACCAACGATCGTTTTAGACTCTCTAGCATAATCGGTTTTATATTTCCTTAATACGAGTAAGAAAGTTCACTAGTCCAAAAAATTTGTAATGTTTTGTCATATATAGTTTGATTCAGATAAAGTGGGGTATGACTCATCGATGTAAAACTTAAAATTACATATTTTTATCTCTCTGTCTCTCAACTATTAGAGAAGGATGGCCATAAACCATAAATCTGCTGTACAATTCATATTAGCGCTCTAAAACGTGTGTCGTGATTAAGAAGCAGCATCTGTCACTCCAGTCATTTTTTTAATTATTGTTTATGCGTTTTTGCTTTACTTTTAACATAAAACAATTTTTTTCAGAACCATCTACAACGTGTACAGTGAATTATCTGTAATTTGGTAATATTTTGACATAATTTATGTAAAATGTACAGGGTGATTCATTTATCACGCGAAATGCGATTTTCTCGAAAACGGTTGGAGGAAAATTCGTTCTGTAAAAAGCATGTTATTTCGCCACCACTGCTCTCGAAGTTAGGGCAGAAATTTACTAAAATATCAAACCGACGCTGGGCGTCGCGATGCTTCGAAGTTTTTTTTCTCTGAACCATACCTTTTTTATTGCATACTTTAAAAGGCCGATCTATTCTAAGATTTTTTTCTTATACACATTTTTTTCTATTCCTGACCCTTAGAAAGTTATAAGCTAGTTTGTATAAACAGTTTTTTCTTGACTTTTTACCCAGTTTTATAAAAAAAGCGTTTTTTGTTGATTCTTTTAAGGAAAACAATCTGCAATAAATAACACTCAATCTGGATCATAAATTTTTTAATTTTCACTCATAAGAAAAATTCGAATAAGCAGCAAAAAACAAATAGATAAAATTAAAAATTAATCAAACTACTTTCATAGATGTTCTATATAGCCGCCATTATTTTCAAAACCAAACGAACACGCCTTCGTGCTTCTTTTTTTATCACCCTTTTTATCATCTCGCCGCTTATTCCATTACATGCATTTTGGATTTTTTTAATGAGATGCTGCATGTTGTTCGATTCTGTTTTGTAAACTTCTTGCTTGAGATTTCCCCAAAGAAAAAATCCAGTGGCGTTAAATCTAGTGGTCTTGGTGGGAATTTTAAGGGGCCTCTAGTTCCTATCCATCTATCCTCAAATTCAGTGTCTAAATAATTTTTTACAATTGCACCATCTAATGGAAGTCCCATGTTTATTCTAATTTGAACTAGTACATTTTCTAGCAGCTTCGGAAGCTGATTTTGCAAAAAATCCAAATACCTTTGTCCTTGCCTTTGACGGGATTTAATTTTGTGAGGGTTTTCGTCAGACCAATAGTGCCTATTCCTCCTATTAGGTTGCCAGTGGCTTATAAAATGACTTTCACCGGTCCATAAAATGTGTGAATATAAATTAGGATCCTCATCCAATGCTACCAAAAACTGACAAATGAAATTCTCTCGACGATCACAATCCCTTATAGATAATTTTTGTAGGTAAGATAATTTGTAAGCGTGATATTTATTGCTCTTTAAAACTCGCTTAATTGTGCTATATTTTAAATTTAGATTCCTTGATGCTTGTCTTGTGGATGCGTCTGGATCTGTTTGAAAGTGATTTAAAATTCCAGCAATATTTTGATCTGTAGTAATAGTTTTTTTTTTGGATGTCTTACCTGAAAATGATGATTAAACAGAATAAAATGAAAAAAATAAATTATTTTCTATAGAATACATGAAAATGCTTCAGGATTTTTTCTTAAATTAGTTTCTAGTCTTGAAAATATTTTGCACTCTGGAAGAATGCGTTCTGGGTATCTATCGGAATATAATCTTCGTGCCGCCAAAGATTTTTCCCTGCCTCTCTATACACCAACAAGTAAACTGACAGTTCAAAAAGAAGAAGAAAACAATGCCTATTTATATTCCATGGCCTACTATTTTTTATTTAGGTAAATATCTAAAAATGTGATAGAATAATACGTAGTGTTTGGGTAAGATTGTAAAAAGGATGACAAAAATTGAAGTAAAAAGGCATTTTACTTTAAGTTTTGAAAACAATAATGAGTAAGTATAATAAAACATGGCGGTTTAATTAATTTTGATTTTTGTTTTAACCTCGCCGCGGTTTTAAGTTAGGTGCTTTGTTCGATTTTGTGTGTTTTTATGCGTGAAAATTAATAAATTTATGATCCAGATCGAGTGTTATTTATTGCAGATTGTTTTCCAACAGTTACTTTATTTAAAAGAATCAACAAAAAACGCTTATTTTATAAAATTGGGTCAGAAGTCAAGAAAAAAGTATTTATACAAACTAGATTATAACTTTCTAACGGTCAGGAACAGAAAAAAATGTGTACAAGAACAAATTCTTAGAATTCGGCCTTTTAAAATATCCAATAAAAAAGGTATGGTTCTGGGAAAGAAAACTTTCGATGCGTCGCGACGCCCAGCGTGGGTTTCATATTTTAGTAAATTTCTGCCCTAACTTCGAGAGCAGTGGTGCCGAAATAACATGCCTTTTACAGAACGAGCTTTCCTCCAACCGTTTTCGAGAAAATCGCATTTCCCATGATAAATGAATCACCCTGTACAACATTTTAGATATGCTATTTAATAAGCACCTTAAATCTCAACCGCAGCTCGTAGTTATGAACGTGCTTAATTATTTTGAATGGGAACGTGACAATCAAAGGGCACTCGTTCCATTTGAATCTGTTATGCAGCTATGTAGTACATTATTGTGTAAAATATGATACTTGGAAGGACTACTTTTAGCGTATGTCTGAAGCATGTGGGGTTAGTTTAATACAGTTAGTGCTATAAAAAAAAGGATTACAATAGCCCAAAAAGAAAATAAACCTTCACAGTCCCCAGCTAAGTGGAGAAAACGTACGAAATCCACCGAAGTTGATGACTATGTGAAGGATGCTGTAAAGAGAAAAATTTATGAAATGCATTCAGAATATAAATACAAACATGCAAGACATGTCTAGTACTATACGTCTTTTTGTAGGTTTACATGTTATGCTGACATTACAAAGAGAATTAAGCAATAGTCAAGTTTTTCGATTTCAGTAGAGCAAGTTTAAGACGTCTCTTAGATTCCATTCGCTTTTCATCTAAAGTAGATGATGGTAGGAGAGGTTTACTGGAACAATCATATCTACTGCTACCAATCGTGTACGATTCTTAAGAGAACATTACAACAATAAAGAAGAAAAATTATACTATTCTGTGTTCTTAGATGATTTTCAGTCGAGGATCGCGTGCAGGTAATGAAGATGGATTTATTTCCGAAGCTTTACTTTTGTTTTCTACAAAGTCACAAAGTGCAAACTATCATGGAGATATGTGTGCGGAGATGTGAACGAATGAATAATTTCAATTATATCCGCCTTTTAAAAGCGTTAGTAATATTTCTACTTAATCAAGTATTACTTTAAGTGAGAATGCTTCAGCATCCAGAACCAGAAACGAAAAATTCTCTAGAAACATTTTTATTCCGTTTCAGAATATAGGAAACTATCGACACGTCCTTGGAAAAGTAAAATTTTGAAGAAAGAACTTCTTTGCTGTTGCAGACCAATGCAGCTGGTGTAACGGTACTTTTGCATAATAATATAAAATTCAAAAAGGCCGCTCAAAACAGTGTTTAAATTTTAATAAATTCAAGGTAAAGTAAAATAGAACTAAAGCAGTTCTGATAAGAACAATTGATAACAACCTTGACATTGCCAATAAAATAGGTACACATAATTTTGGATTTCTAAAATTTTTTAATTAATCAAGCATTAATATATAATTAATATGTACGATTTTGTTTAAGAACAAAACAATAATGTCAAGTAAGTAAATATTTTTTGAACATATGTAAGACTATGCGAATTCTTGATATTTCAGATTTTTATGCCATGCGAACGCAAATTTAACTAAAATTTATTGTATTCATAAGTTTAATCTTTAAAAACCCAATTAACAATTGGTAAGTAAGACTGAAAGTAAGCCAAGCGTTTAATTGGTAATTTTTAACAATTTTTAGGGTTTTTTTATATGAAGCAACATTCATGAAATAAATGAATTTGTCTTCAGAACGAACTGGCAATAGTACTGCAACAAGTTCCATTAACGGCCCAACTTGGCAACATAAAAAAAAACGGGTTGTTTATCATCTCAAGAGTCCTAAAAAATAAATAAAAAGGATAAAAACAAGGAGTTGCCTATGTAAGGTCAGATATTTCATTTCATCACCATCATACGAATGGGGTATCAGTCCAACTTAATAGTATGTACCATTGCCATACAATAAAAAAGGGGAGTTCAAATCTCAGTATTAACACGAACCGAAATGAAGGCTGAAAATCAAGTACCTCATTGCTTACCAGTTGTTTTTCAAAACGAAAGGTTATACTGGCAGTTCAGGTTTATTTTTGCGAATAGTTCCAAGCATGGTTATTTTTCTTTTCAATAGCATCTGCCCCAGATCGTATGAGGTAAAAAAATTATCACACGTTACATTGTGACCTTTTAGACCATAAGTAAGATCTAGCACAACTCTTACCTTGACCTCTCTCTGGAGGTTCACCTTCTTTTTTCCCAAGGTAACTTAACTTGCATGTTATATGCATAAGTAGTTACACAATAAAGTCAACATTTTGACTCCGTACTTGGTAGGTTTATTCGCGATGTACTGTCTAAATGGACAACGGCCTCTAAAAGGTACCAGTTGCTCATCTACTGCTACATTTTCGTGAACATTATAGAGCTTAGGTAGAATTGCAACCCATTCATCCCACAAGTCCTGTATGAGAGCTAATTTATCAGTTTGGCGTCGTAGTGGGTGAGTTTTTTAAGCGTCAAAGCGAATTATTCGTGCAATTACATGAATTCGTTGTAGAAACGTCGCCACTCCAATATTCATATTAGACGACCTACATTTCCACCCTACAGACTGGCTGTTGCCTCTCCATAAGATTTACGCACTCCAGTTAGAAACAGTAGGCCAAAATACGCTTCTAGTTCAACTAATGTTAGTTCTTGAAACCACAAAGTCTTTTGCCTTCTAAATTTAACATTTTCAAAATTAGGTTTACAATTTTGGGTATGAAATATAAAAGGTGCGTGGATTTCATATCAATTATTTGCGACGTAGCATACCTTGTTGGCCCAGGAATCAAAGAAATAATATTTGGTGCTCATAGCCTTCCCGATTGATGTGTCTTTTCATTCCATACTATATTGCCATCTTTTGAAGTTACGTGATTATCCGTATCAGCTTCATCTGAAATCGTGGCTTGCACTTTATCATCCGATCCGCTATTATATGTCTCGGTTTCGGACAAATGGTCTTCTTCTTCAGAAACACACAAAAGTTTTTCAAGTTTACTATCCGTAAGCACTCTCCTACTATACATTTTTAATAATAAATTTCAATTGTTAGTTTGATATTTACTACGAAATTAACACACAGATGCTCACTGGCTGCATTTATACGCGGAGCCACACACAAGCCTCAACAGGGATAAACTTGTTTACCGGTACGCAAATAACGCACGCAATATAATAATAATCTGCTCTTCGTTCTTCTAATTTGAATCACACAAATTACCGAGTCATATAGACCCAAACACAGTGAGTGTAATAAATGCATTTAAAAATACTAATTATAATTTTCTAATATCAATCTAGTGTCAACGAAATATTTAAATAAATTAACGAATTATGCACATTAGAAGAACGCGATTGGGTCATATTGACCCGAGCACAATAGGAGGGTTAATAAAAATGATGAAATCCATTCATTAATATCACCTCTAACTCCAAGACATTATAATTTTTTACTTATAAAATTAAGATTAACAGCATCAAAGGCACACCACAAATGAAAGAAAATACCTGCTGCTAGTTTACCTTTATCAATTGCTTTAGTTACAAATTCAATAAACTCGAAGCATGTAGTTTCAGTAGATTTTCCGTTTATATAGGTGTGCTGTTTATCTGATACCAAGTTGTTTTTGTAAAGAAATTGCGAAAGGAAATTTGTGATAAGAATTTTCATGATTTTTAAGAAAATAGGAAGTATGTGTATTGGACAATAATTTGTTTTGTCTGTTATTGAATGTTTCGAAGAGGAACTGTTCCAGTATAACGTAAATGACTTGTAAAAGAATGTATGCATTAATATAACCACACCAAAACAGTACTTATTATAAGTTTTTGTTATGAACGAATAAGTTCAAAAGTAAATATGTAATTAAATCACAAAACAGGAATCCATGTCAATCCATCGCGCGACAATTCATCGAGCGACAATTCTTCGCCGACAATTCATCGCGAGACAATTCATCGCTCGGACAATTTATCGCGCGACATTTCATCGTGCGAAATTTCATATTGACTATAAAGATTGGAAAATATGCACTTAAAAAAGGTACAGTATATGCATACAAATATACACTAAAATATGCAATATTCAGTAAAAATAACCAAATTTTTTTACTGAGACATTTCAGGTAATTAGAATATCTGAGTTTATTTATTCATTACTATTTTATTATTTAGATT
Source organism: Vesta saturnalis (assembly GCA_036346205.1). Lineage (NCBI taxonomy): Eukaryota > Metazoa > Arthropoda > Insecta > Coleoptera > Lampyridae > Vesta > Vesta saturnalis. The sequence goes on from JARFJB010000001.1 coordinate 5,265,734, forward strand.
TCTTAATGTTTTGGTTTATTCATCTTGTTTGATTTAAGGAGATATATTTTCAATTATTTTTTCTTAAATTGAATTGAATTATTGAAATCTGTTATTTCTTCTCATCATGTAATATCGTGCGTCTTTAATGTTAATCCCTAAAATTGGTACTAGTGGCAGACTTCGAACAAGAAATTATCGTTACCTGGAGTTTGTGTGTAAAGATCCAGCGTCCTTTACGTATGTGTTTTAGAATAAATTATTCGCGAACCACCCTATATTTCAAATTACAAAAGATTTCGCGATATTGCACCACAAATAATTCATTAATCACTACTGACGTGTATTTCTAAAAACCAGTAAGTTTTTGCACGTCAGAGCAATTTAAACCAATCCAATAACGGCATCCCCACACGGTAGCCACGAAGCCGCCCATAGATGCACCTTTATAAACTCACGACGCGCTGCAGAATGTCCCAGACGAGAAGAAGACGAGAATAGCCCCAGCCCAGACCAGAAGAAGAGGAGAAGAGAATAAGAGAAGAACATACCTGCTCGATAGTGACCAAGACCGCCACGTCGTTCCTGATATCCAGTAGCCGCCAGTACCGATTGCTTCTTGTAATCACCGATCTGTTAATCGCTGCCGCGGAGTCCATCGCGATCGTGTGATAACGCACACCAGCTCGTGCCGGGCGACCTAAAGTGTGTTACCGAACTGCAATTAAAAGACACGTAAGTTGTAGAGTTGCATAATTTAACAATTAACAACAAATCACTACAGAACGTAAATAACGACGGGCTTAGTCTCCAGGAGTTATAACGTTAACATTACACCACCACACTAACAAAGAGTGTAACGCAGGGTAGATCCCGACGCCACTCGCAAACACCTGAGGGTGAAAGTTTGATACAGGGCTGTAAAGACCTACGACCTTTTCGTAGTCAAACAGGTTAGACAGGCAGCTGCCTACTGTCTACTGTTGGAGCTAAGGCCCCCGCTTACTTACACATACCTACACTATCTACAGACAAACACAATAAAAACACACGGTGTCTTTAATCGCGGAAGAGTACACAAGAAACCTGTTGCATAAATTTGTATTAAGAATAAATGTCGCAAAATACCTAGTGCGAAACCGTTCTTAATCCGTAAATTATCTAATATTAACCTGTAGTAAATAATAAAAATACGACTGCGTGTATATTACGCTTTACCTTAGTAAAAGTAAATTCGTTTTAGTATAGCTTTTTCAATAGCAAGTATTTCGTTTACTTTATAATTTGTATATAATTGAATTTAGTTGCGCCGTTAGGACTTAATCCAGTTGTTTAAATAGTCTAAACGCTTTTTTTGAGAACAAAACGCGTTCTCAAACCGGTTCTAAACATATAATTATAGTCCAGAGATCTCGCCTTTATTTTACGCGAATCTTCCGCGTGTATTTCTTCATTGGAGTACGACATACAAGCTTCAGCGCTCCAGAGAGACTGAAGAGTATAAACATACAGTGCGCATAAGCAGAGACCAGTATTTATTTTCCCCGTGACCTAGAAACAACTCGAGTTCATTGCGCTGGCGCTTCCGACCCATATCTATTAAGGCTACCGCGTGTGCTTCTGTAAGACAGGACCGTAATTTGAATATTAAGAAAATTCCATTCATATTCAAACGCGATTTGGAAAAACGAGGTAACTAGATTAAGATATATATATATATATATATATATATATATATATATATATATATATATATATATATATATATATATATATATTGTTCACAGA